>JAOWBP010004015.1:18698277-18710363 GCA_028571105.1 Tragopan temminckii
TGCCATTGTTCTTACAGTGATGCGGCGCGCTGTGTGCTGAATCTGTCAGGATTGGGCTTGTCTGTATTTCACTGTTTCTGCTCTAGTTCAGAGAAAATCATTCTGACTGTTGGCCTTCCTGAATGGGCAGCTTTGTGAGTTAGGTTTGAACACACAGAATAGCGTGTTGCGCTGCTCTGTCTGCCTTTACCCCCTCAGTGTTTTATTCCCCTTGCAGAATGCAAAATCTCAGACATCCAGAGGCACACTGCTGTTTGTGTCCTGTGTACAGGCCTCATCACACTTCCTAGGTCAGCAGTGCTGTTCTGAATTTGTCTGAGAGGCATTCTGGCAGCTTCGTAGACCAAGCAGACACAAAATTAAGCATATTACAGCTTGCTGCCTTGTAAATGTGGTAATACTGTTTGCACAGTGCAGCTTGGGACATACACAGTTCCAGAAGTCACACTGCTCTGCCTTACGCAACTTCTGTACATGAATAATGACAGCAGTCTTTGGTATTATTGGAGACTAGAGGTGGGAGTGTGGTTGCCTGTGCTTGTCCTGTAGGCTGTGTGAAAGGAGGACAATTAGGTTTAGTAGGAGGCGGGAGATGTGAACAGAAATAAGCAACAGCAGCAGTGCTTAAATAATGTAACTTCAAAAATGTATTCACCTCAGCCAGACCATCTCATTTCCAGGCTTTACCTGGCCAAGATATTTAAACTATCTCCAAATGAGAAGAAGCAAGATACAGGCCAACTTTTGTTTGGCAAGTATCCCTATATGCAGTGAGTGTAGTGATGTGGGATGTCACTTCAGGACTGCTGGTTTTATCTGAGTGTGGTTTGTTTTACACACGGGATGAACAGAGGGACTTCCAGCAAGTATTTTGTGATGCTTGGTGGTCATTTAAGAGAATTTTATTCTAAATCAGCTGGCTGTCTTTCCACTGTGTTGGTGTTACAGTGTGGGCCATAAGCAGCTCACACACAGTCTTTTGCTGGCTGTATGAGAACTGTCAGAATTATGTAATTGGTTACCCTAAATGAACAATCCTGAAACTTAAGGGTGTTAGTGGAGAGTGATGAAATACAAGCATTTAGGCTGACAAAACTGCTGTCCAGTTCAGAAGATTACTGGATGATTTGCCATTCTATGTCCAAGCATGTAAGATGCATTAAAGTCACTATAATTCTGAGCAGCTCTTGTTCTGATTTAGATTAATCACCTCTTTGGATGATAGAGCTGTTCTACCTGATTCTTGCGTGAGGCATTTCTTTTGATGAAAGCCCCACTAAATCACTCTTGTTGTTGTTGTTGCAGTGACTGGTGCCAGCTTCTTTGTGTTCAGTGGAGCTTTAAAATCCTCTTCAGGCTACCTTGCCAAATCCAGTATAGTAGAAGGTAAGAACTGAACTGCTTGCTTAAAATGCACTGCTTCCCCCTTAGCACTGCCCAGCTAAGCCCTGAGCATTTGAATGAAGCTGCTGGTTCAGCTTCATCTTACTTCTTAGCAAAAAAAACACACCCTTTGCTTCCTTTAATGAGGGGCATGTGTTATCGTTGTGTTTCCTAGTCAGCGTTCCATCTTTTAGGGATCAGAGAGTTCAGGAATGGGCTTGTGTAGTATCAAAATGGATTTTCAGTATTTCTGTTGCTCACAGGAAGAAGGATGTTTTTCTTTTTTTATAGGGTCTGCTCATTGTGACTTATCTTGGCTTACGAGGATTTCTTGGTTCCCTAGATGGAGTAATGGTCCAGATAACTGCTGAGAACATGGAGTCTCTGAGGCAGGCCTTGAGAGAGATGAAAGACTTTACCATCACTTGTGGCAAAGTAGATGCTGAAGATCCTCAGGAACACGTTCACATTCAGTGGGTAGAAGATGATAAAAACTTCAGCAAAGGGTAAGCAAGACACATTTGACTGAATTTGTTAAAAATTGTAATGGATTTTATGAGGTGGATGGACCATCGAGTCAGTATGAATTATAAGATTACACTCTATTTTGAGTGATAAGATGCAATTAAATGTAATGAAAGTGGAGCTGAGACACCAGAGCTTTGGGGCATCAATTAAAGTTGCCAGTGCTATGGATTATTTTGCCACTGCTAATAACCAGTCACTGGAACTTCTCTTCAACACTCCATGCTGAACCCTGCATATTATGGTCACTTTGTACTCTTGACGCTTTGTGTGCATTAAGTAATGCTGGAAGAAAAACTGCTGAACACCAGCAGTATATGTTGTACTTAGTTAAGCCAAAAGAAAAGCATACATGGCAGTTTAAGTACTTAGGGGGAGAAAAATGCTGTTATAATGAGTACAGTCTTGTAAGGAATCAGCATCTACAAGGGATGGCATTTCTGTGTGTACAGACACTGCATCAGTCTCAAGTTCTGTAATTAAATACAGAACACATTCTGTAGTGTGTGAGTAGTGTTTAAAGGTATTGCAGGCCTCCACCAACATTATAAGTGAATAAAAAGCAAATCATTTCCTGTTGCTCTTCTAACACCTGATTAGAGTTCAGTCCTGGTGCAGAGCTTAGCTGGAAACATGCAGGAAGCTCCATCCTGAATTCCACGTGTCAGAGGGCTGGGGTTGCAGTGGACAGCAGGGCCTGTGTGCCCCTTGGCTCTTCCCCAGTTACGAACATCCAGGCTTAGCATCAGCAGCGCAATTAGCAGTTGTATGCAGGATCCCTTTTTTTGGCACCCTTTGTTCAAGGAGCTCCCTCCTGAGGAAAGTTTTGGTCTGTGCCCCATTTAGTTGATGTGGTTAAGTTGCTTTGTTGTAGTGATTCAAATTGCAGAGCACTCAGTTATGAAAACAACCTGCAGCAATTCTGTTGAAGGATTTAGGTGTACCAGAGGCACTGTCCTTTGATCTATGAGATACTTTTCCTTTGCAATATCCTCTATTAATATCTCCTGCTAAGTAGGATTTTACCCTTTTCCCTCCATTTCTGCAGTGTTGTAAGCCCTATTGATGGCAAATCAATGGAGTCTATAACAAGTGTGAAGATATTTCATGGCTCAGAGTACAAGGCAAATGGGAAGGTCATTCGATGGACAGAGGTAAGTGAGGCAAATAGAGCATTTTAAGACTGCAACTGCAGCAGTCTTTCTTCATCCTGCTTTCCCTAGACTACCAAAATTATAGCAGTGAACTCTTCAGAACAAACCTGGAGCAGATTTTCTAAGTGTGGGGTAAGATTCTGCAAGGCACAGTCCAGAGTACAGTGTCCTGTCACCGCTGCGTAACTCAGCCTGCTGTCGTGGCCATTTTCTACGGCCTGCTTTGTGCTGACCACCTCTTCTCGTGCTGTCTTGTTGAACTTGTAGGAAGAACTAGAAAAATGCTTGCTCACTGTGTTACCCAAGGTAACAGCTGGTTTCACCTGTATTTTGTATTAAAAGCTACCTTTTAAAAGGTAGATAACTCTTACCTGTTTTTAAAAAAATGCTATTCTGAGCCCTCTTTTCTAAAATGTCAGTCAAATTGCCTACAGCATTTACTCCATTAAGAAACTGCTTGCACAAGTGTTGTTAGCTTTGACTCTGCCAGCACACAAATGCTAATGTTCAGGATTTCTGGAATTGTTTCACTTATCTGCCCAGGAGGAACCAAGTCAAATTTTTTTACAGCTTGCTACTTTACCCTTCTTTTTCCAGATTTATCTAGAAGTTAAGTTTACTGACAAAGACACACATTTCTTCTGACTTCTACTGAAAGTGTGGATTTTCTGTAATGAACCCGTTTAAAAGAAATAGCGTACAACATATAGTGACTTTCTGTAATGAAGCTTTTGATGGAACTGAAAGGTTTTGGAAAATGTCTGTATAAATATCTGTTGTTTGAGGGATAGTTTGTCTTTAGGGTCTTTTACTGATGTTCCTCAAGAAGCTTTTCTTGAAGTCTTCTTTCATAAAAAGTTTTGAATGGCATTTAATTAACTTCATTTTCTGTATCTTAATTACCTTCAGGTGTTTTTCCTGGAAAACGATGAGCAACACAATGGCCTGAGTGACCCAGCTGATCACAGCAGACTGACTGAAAATGTGGCAAAAGCCTTCTGTTTAGCTCTTTGTCCTCATCTTAAGTTGTTAAAAGAAGATGGCATGACTAAGCTTGGTCTCCGTGTTACTCTTGACTCAGACCAAGTAAGTCTTGAATAGTTGCAGTTTAATGACTGGGTGGTTGGTTGCTTCTCCCCCCTCCCCCCCAAAAAACACCCACTGCTTCAAACCATTCTGTTGGCTGAAGTACGACCAGTATCAAGAGGCTTATCAAGTACTGTTATTACGTGGTGTTTGGGGCAATCTGTTACCAGGGGAGAGCCAGTGCATAGTGTGCATAAACAGCGAGCCTGTAGCAGCACCTGCTCTGTAGTCAGACCTGGAACAGCCCTTGGAGGTGCAGGCAGGAGACACCTGCTGAGAGATGCTGTAAGCTGGCTTTTCCACCAGGAGCTGAAGAAGGGAGTAGAATAAATGTGTTTTTGTGTGAGCACAGAACAGTGTTTAGAAGTATGGCTGTTCATAAAAGACCTCATTGCATATGAGGCAGAGAAACAGATGGGAGCTTCCCTCAGAATGCTCCACAGCAAACACTACAAGCAGAGAGAAGGGGCTTTTGGCACGCCAGCTGGCCTTGCCTTGAGTGAAGTGTGCTTAGCATCATCCAGGTCTTAAATACTGCATGCCTTAATCTGATAGTGCAGGGTATGGTTCCTGCTGGTCTGGAAGCTCTGCTTTGGTAGAACAGTGGGAAAAAGAAAAAGCTGCTTTTGTCCAGGCAGTCACTGGGAACACAGAGAACACCAAGCACAAGTGGGTAGGCTGATCTAATACTGGCTGCATGCTGTTCATGGGCCTGACTGCCCCCGGCTGAGACAGGGGGCACTGCACACAGCTCATCCTTCTGCACAGCACTTTCCCACTACCCGAGCCTGCTATCTCCTGTGTAAAACCCACTGTTACTTTGTATTTTTTTAGGTTGGTTATCAAGCTGGAAGTAACGGACAGCCACTGCCTTCTCAGTACATGAATGACCTGGACAGTGCCTTAGTTCCAGTGATTCATGGAGGGGCATGTCAGTTGAGTGAGGGGCCGGTCATAATGGAGCTCATCTTTTATATTCTGGAAAACATCTCATAAGAGGACTTCATTTTCTGTTCAGACCTGTTCCAGCAGCAGTTGTATCTGAATCATTTGCACTTTAAAACTGGAAAAATTAAGCTTTTGGTAACACTATTAAGGGGAGGTGGGGGGTGGGGGGAGGGACAGTTGTTCCATAATTCTAAATCTTCTATGCATTGTCAACAAACAGAGGATCAGGGCAGCTTCTATACTACAACATGGCTATGCTATCCTTGCAGCTAATAACTTCTGTTACTGTTTAGAAAAACGCTCATGTTTAAAGACAGAGTACACGACTGTAAATGCTCAAACGAGTACAAAGATCACTGGGGCGTAAATAAAAAGTGAAACTCCTATCTTGTACTGTTTGTAGATGGACAAGAAAGAAACAACAATCAAGACCTCCATTCTGACCTCATCATAATGCCGTTTGTGGTAATTCTGTAGACATTAAAAAGTAACGTTTACATTATTTTGACCAGATTATTGGTTGAAATGTGTTTGGAGTAGCCCTTGAGAGATGTGGAACGATTACCTAGCCATAACTACATTTGTATATGAGTCTGAATGAGAAGGGTAAGCATCTCTCAGAAAGCGGTATAATGTACGCTGCAGTTTTGTGTGTGAAATAGGCTAGTTTACTTTTATCCCCCACTCTATTTACTGTAAAAAAAAACAACAAAACAACAAAAAAAACAACCAACAAACTTGTCACCTCAGCTGACTTCTGTAACCTTCTAGAACACCTCTGTTCTTCTCTACTTTGTTTACAAGTCTGTATGAATTTCAGATACCTGTCCCAAACAGAGGAATAGTCCTAAAGTGCAGTTACTATCCCTTTCCCCCAGTAGGTCCTGCTTTTTAAAGAGAGTAACACCCAGGGCAGCTTTAAGTCTCCTCCCTGCTATACGCTGTAGTGTAACGCTAGTGTCATGTAATACAAGACAGCTTGCACTTATTAGCAGCACCATGTAAAAGCTTACCTGTGATAAAAGTATAGAGTGTCTGTTTCTGCATGTTCTGCTGAAAAAGGCTTTCTGGTCAGCTCTGGAAACTTGCACACGGCCCAGTGCTCTTGGTCTCACCTGGGAGGGTGCTAGGGAAGCAGCTGCTCACAGCTGGCACGGCACTGTGGAGCTGGAATTGACGCGGCTAGAAGAAATGTGATTTCACAGTCTTCCCAAATTAAACTGCTCCAGTGAAAAGCTGCTAACGAACAGGAGCAGGGGCCTGTCTGTTGAGCCAGGCAAAGCAGCTCTGAACCCCTCCCAGGAAGGGGGTGAACATTTCCCCCTGCTGTCTATATGGGAAATTAGTGGGAAAAGGGAGATTACTTACCTACACTTAAGACAGTATCTCAGACCCTGCATTGCCCCTACTTGCAATCAGTTCTGTTGGATACAGTGGGGATCATTTTGTTCCTGCTATGTATGAGCGATACAGGCATCCTTTCAGCCAGAAAGAGAAGTCCAAGGCTACTGTGAGACCAATGCTATGTTTTTTAAACAAATATACAGCATCAGCTGGGCAAAGGAACAGGTAACTGTACACAGTGATGTATTTTATGTAAAGCCAGCACCGTATATGTGCAGAGTGCATTTGTGAATAAACGGCTACTGCTTTTTAAAAAAAAGTTCTACAAATTTATAGCAAATTACAGCTGTTAGCACCCAATGTTTCAAAGAAGAAAGGCCACACTGCTGGGGTCCCAATCCAGAGATAAAAGCTGGCCAGCAAGAGGTAGTGCATTAGCAACACCTACCCTGTTAAGTGTCCAGTAAGTACAGCCTTACCTCTGACAGTTGGGAAAAGGTGGCTTCATGTTTCACGATGGCCAAACAAACCTTAAGCAATGAAAAGCCTCCCTATGTATTTGTGCAGTGGAGCAGGACTAAGGTTACTTTCAGCCTCCCTTCTGCCCATGTGCGCACAGCGCAGCACTACGTGGTGTAGGCAAGATTTGGTATCTGGAAGAGAGTTCCGTAAACAAAGTAAAAAAAAATCTTCCTTCTACAGCCTGCACTCCAGCTTTGCCACAGCAGCAGCTTCCCAATTATCTTAGTTGCATTGTCCTGCTTAATAATGCAGTAAAAGAGGTGAAAAATCTTGATCTTCTCTTCCTTTGCCCCAGAAGTCATTTAAGTTTGGGTTACGTTTGTGCAAAACACTATCAACTGGTGACTGACATGTTTGCTTCAACCATAGCCTTTTAAATGACCTTAATTACCATGTTGTTAAGAAATGAGTACTTGTTTTAGAAAAAAAAATGTACTTTTAAAATTCAGTTAGTTAACACTGCAAAAAACTGCATATTATATTTTTATTTTCGACATGTAGTTTTGTATATTAAATTTATTGAAATTAAAAACTAAATACTGTATTGTCTTCATCTGCTCAGGAAGACAGAGGCAGTTCTGCCTCTGCTCTGGACTCTTTCCTGCCTACAGCCATGCCTTCCCCACAGCAGCCGCACTGCACCGCCCCAGTGAGGGCACATCCTCTCCTTTGAGGTCACTCACTGCTGTTGGCTCACAGAGATTTAAGCACACAAATGTATTTGGTACCATTTTTTGTATGCTGCTAATTCAAAGCATTCCTGAAAATAGTCCTAATCCAGTTTTCTACACACCACAGAGTGGCTATTTTCCCATCGCCTGGAAGAACTGTGAAAGCCTATTTCTGTAAAAAAAGACAATGACCATTTGTGAAGCAGCAGTCTAGCATTTCTCTTTTTTCTTTTTTAAATAAACAAACAGACAAAAAAAGGCACAGTACCCCGGCTGCCCTGCAGCAAGCAGTGCAGTAAGCACGGCAGACAGCGTAGCCAGAACAAAAATGCAGATCTGTAAGCACCTGCTGCTAAGAAGCATTGCAGCCTTCTCTTCTGGAAGGCAGCATCCCAAGAAGCTAAACTTCCTGCTGCAGTGGCACGCGTAGAGGAGGGGGGACGCTGCTGCCAGATTTCTGCCTGAGTTTTCTCCCCTCTATTTTAGGAAACTGCCACTGGGCAGAGGGTGGGGGGAACAAAGAGTCGATGATAAGCAGAAAAGGCTGTGTTTTTGCTCCCTGTACCGCGTTGAGTGTCACACACTTAGCAAAAAATATATCTATCTATGAAAGGCCTTACCTGTACCTTGACTGAAAAGTTTCTGTGCTGCCTCAGGGAATTTTGTTTTAAAGGGCTAAACCTTCCGCACACCACTCTGCATAGTTAATGTAACATTCATCCTGGTGCTACGTTAGTAGTCCCACATTAAGGCAATTCTGTCTATTTTGTGTAGACAAAATAACAACACCCTGCAGCAGCAGATTTTCTGAGCCTTACATTTGCCTTAAAATTATTAATAAGCACTATGGCTGTTACCAAAAGAGACATTAGGTTCAGTAGTGCATTCGTGTAATGTCTTTGGTGCTTGCAGCTAGCAGCATCTCTCTTCATACACATTCATCCCACATCTCAGCCTTCCTGTGGAGCTGGGGAAAGAAGAGAAAATGAAATTACTTGACGCAGCACTAACAGATGTTCACCATTCAAGGTCATATACCTAAAACACTGACATGAAGTTTCTGGGTGGTCAAGTAGAAAAGTCAATGGAGCGAAATCATTGAGGTCTAGGGACAGAAAATGCTTGTGTGTCTAATCAGTGCACAAGGCCAAGGCATTGCCTCAGTTACCACCACCAATACGTCCCTCAGCCAACCTGAAGCTCAGGAGCAGAAGCTCCTTCACTGGGAGGAAGAAATCACCTGCCAGACAGCTCATTTGGGGCTTCCAATTCAGTCTGCTGTTTTGAAACAGGACCTCGTAAAATCTTAGACAATTTGGAAGCAGTGATGTGGCAAACAGGTGAATCTCATGAGTATTAGTTTAATGTATGAAATCAGAGCTAAACTGTATGCTAAGGAACAAGGATCCCAAAGACTTCAGGAAGCAAAGAGAAAGATAAGGGATTTCTCGTTAGAAAGTTTCTACTTATACATCATCTGTTGTCCATGAGTTTTGTTGCACGCTTGCATAGCAGGGTCACGGTCCAAAAGGACTGTACACACCGTAACACTACACTAGCATATTTGATACACAGACATCAGATACAGATTCTATAACCTCACTTCTGAAGTTACATCAACTCACCCCCACAAATACAAAGATGAATGGTATCAAAGCCATCTAATTAGGTCAATGCCACCATAAGACATCGTTCCATGCAGAACGTAGCTCTGAATTTATCTGATGGCCAGACCATCTCCAGATGCTGTGTTCATACCTCATATAGGAACTAGTGTTCAAGGACCAGCCAATTTTCTGTAATTGTTTGAAGATCCTGACCGCTGAGGGGCTCCCTGAGTCTCACTTTTACTTCCAGTTTCCCTCCAGTGGGTTTTCTGCCATCAAATATCTGAAAGAACCACAGACAGAAGGGCAGTTAGCGCGCACACACACACACACACACAGACACACACACACACAGAGTAATGCTACAGTGCCTCAGGCAGCCGCTGCAGATGACTGCAGCACTGGGAGGTGTCACAGCCACGTGCTTCCCCAGATGCAACAACCCATGGTTCAGCAGAGCTCATCTTCCACACGAGCCACTTAGGCAGCTTTACCACGGGCTGTGTTCGCTCTGCCTGCTAGCAGCAGGCATTCTGCCCTGAAGTACCAGTAGGCAGCTCCAAGGACAGGACGAGCAGCAGCATGCTGATGCAGTCTGTGATGCAGCCTGAGGGAGTTCTTCAGGCTCCACTTACTGAACTCATACTGGATTGTACAGCAGCTCTCTATCCACTCTGGCAGTCTTTCCTTAGCCTTTGATCTGTTGCCTACTAACGTGGGATCATCTGAATTTCTGGTCCTAACCAAGAAAACTGTCTTGATACAGAAAATGTGCAGAACAGAGTGCTCAAGAAGTTCCCAGTACCAGAACTGTCACAGCTAAGACCAGCTTCAGGACAAAGAACAGTCTATTTTTTTAGCAAACTCACGCAATACAGATCTGATCTCTGCACGTGAATCATTTATGCAGTGTGAACATTCAATTTCCCTGCATGTTCAAATATTATTAGTAGAGCACACCTCACCCAGAAAACATACCTCGATGATCTCTCTAACTTCACATTCTGACTCTAGCTTGTCCAGTTTCAGGTGTGCTGTTCCCACATGCTTGTCACTTCTGAAAAAGGACCTGTTACAAAGAAACCTGTCTTAATGGAAAGGGGAAGGTTTCTCAGAACATTAAGGAGAAAGAAAAGTAAGATAATTGCTGTTGGGACCATCAATGCATCCAGGAGGTTCTCAAGGTGCGCTGCTAGAACCATAAAACCAGGGTGAAAGGGACAAACCTGTAATGAATTAGGCCACAGGATACTGAAGTACTGATTTTCCAATTACTCTCTTAGAACCAAGTTAGAGAGAAGCACAGTGAAAGCAAATGAATCCTAAACTAGTACTTAGAATGGCAGAAATTCTGGTTTCCTCTTCTAAGTCATTCACTTTAGGAAAAACAAAATAATTCATCCTTCTTCCTGCTATCATTAAGAGACATTAAGGTACCATCAAGCAAGACCTGACGTGCACTGAAACCTCTAAAGCTGATTTTACAGAGCCTTGAAGTCATGTCACTTGTGGTAGAAGTGACTGGTATAAAATAGTCCTTCTAAGTTGCTTGTTTTGCACCTGATGACCCAGCAATATTTACAAACCTTACAGCATCCCTGACATTAACCATCCTCATCTTGATGCACTTCATGCATCAGAGCATTGAGGATGGATGTCACTGATTTAAAAAAAAAAAAAAAATTGCTGAAAGAACATTCATCACCTTCCTGAAATTGTCACCATGACCACCAGCGCCCTTCTTCAGCTCCAGGCTGATACCACACACGAGTTCTGTAGCAAGGAGCTTTTGATGAGATGAAGCAACAATTACACTCAAATCTGAGGATTATCAAGTGAGGTCACACCAAATCTGCTTTCTGGTTTGCCCACGTCTCTCCATTTGCATGGACAAGCCCTCTGAGACCAAGTGTGAAAAGTCAATTACCATTACAGTTTGGAGTATTTCTACAAAATTTCTATGAAAGAATTCTGACAGCAACAGACCCAGAACACACTCCAGGGTATGTCGGTCTGAATTTTGTTGATACAAAGCTTTCCATTCTCCACTGATAAGACTAAAGGCAGGCCCAAGTCATTTAGGTAAGTTAGAACTGGTTACCTCACATGTTGCAGTACTTCCTTTACTCCACATGCACCCTAAAATGAAGGATTACATAACTGTACTGCAGTCTGTTCAACACTTTGCTCATAAAGTTTGAAAGAGAAGTAGCAATCGTCCCAGCTGCACTTTTTTTTTTTTAAAAGTGTTTCTCCATATTCTAATCCAGGAAATAAAGACTGGCTCCCCTTGATCAGTTCCAGGGAGCCTGAAGGGAAGAATGAGCTTGCTGTAGGCAATGGCTTCAAAAACCTCTGGGGAAATCTCCTTTTATCTTCAGAAGATTTTACAAGAGTTTTAAGTTAAGACTTTTCCTTTGGAAAAATGCATTTCTGGGTTTTCACTTCAAAGTGTTTTCTAAAATAAAGTTTAACATACGACCTGAAACAAGTTTCCTTTGTTCACTAAGAAACCCTCAATCTGTTACATCCATGAGCATTTCTGGAAGTATTATCCAGAAAGACAATGAGCTGACAATCTTTAGAGAAGAGCCTGGAACACTTAATCTTCTCCTTTCTCCACTGGCTGCAGGTAAGCCAGCAAATCAAGAACTACATGAGGCAGAAAACACAAAGACTGTAGGAAGCCCACTGTGAAGGGGAGGCAGCTGAGCCTGTTTGTTAGCTTAGGTATCACATACCATGGCAGGAGGCACATTCTGCAATTCTGCTTTGCATAAACATAGCCTATAGGAGGCCTGGCAGCCCCCTTCTGCCCCAAGAAGACGGCTAGGGAGCAGACAATC
>JAOWBP010004015.1:18710373-18736173 GCA_028571105.1 Tragopan temminckii
CAATCAGTGGGTATTTCTTATTTATTCCCTTCCCCTGTTTGCCATGGGGAACTGCCAGCCCCTACCCCCATACAGCAACAAGTATATATTTAACTTGTTAGATTCCTATTCTAAGGACAAAAAAAAATCCCTCTACGTCAGAAAAGAGAAAATTTACCCAGATTTATTTGCTGACCTTCAGAAAGGCTTCAAAGGACAATCTGGAGCTGGCACACAATTTCACGAGTCACTGGAGAGTGTTTCCCAATGGGTGAACTTAAGCTTGAGCTCAGAATCTAAGAACGTGTGGTTCCAGATGTGAAGAGCAAAGGATATGCCCCACATGTGCAATGGTATGCAAAAAATAGGGAAAAACGTGTTTACATTTTAAAATCTGACAGATCTATGCCAAACAGGCAGGATTTCCAGCAGTGAAATCCTGAAAAACAGCAGACAGGATTGATAGAGAAAGAGGAAAGGAAGTCAGCTATTGCTTCAGTGGAGATTTATAATGGAAGATCTGGAAGAAAAACAATGGGAGTTTACCTCATAAATTACACAATCTACAACATCAAAAGCATTTTAAAGAAACACTGCATCCTTTCTGCGTGCTTCAAAAACAGAAACAAAGAACAGCACGAGGAGCCATTGAGACAAACCAGGTTATCTGACATCTCACCCAAGTCACGGGTCACAGCTAACAGCAGAGGCCATCTGAATAAATCAGTGATAAGCTCAGACAAAGGATGATTTCCATGAGCGTTACCAATTGCTAACATCCATCTCATCCTGTTGGTCTCCAGGATGAGGGCAGTCGGGGTCTCTCAGAACAGTTTGCCAGCAGTGCTCAGTAAATATTTTAAGATCCTCAGAAGGTAAGTACAGAATTATAACACCAGTTCTGCCATTGTCTGTCATCTGCTTTACTACTGTTCATGTTTTGCTGTTACTCGTATTCCATTACTCTACAATATTATTCCATATAACATTTAAACCCTTCTAATCCAGATGACTAAAAACAAATTGGACAAGAATCAAACTTTTTTTTTTTTAAATGCTGAATCCATTACCTTCTCCATCATCAATTTTTCTTAACGTACTAATCCTCAATGGGTCTCCTACTTAGGATCCAACTTCTCCTAACTTCTGCTTTTTTTCCCCTCGGGAAGATACAGAGCTCAGACACGCTTCAAAAGGAGTTCTCTCTCACAAGAACGAGGCAGCTTTCATTGCTAACTTAAAGATAAATCATACACTTGTGCTTCATAAATTTCAGCTACAGCACTCTTTTCAACCCTTACAACAGAAGCAATGAGAGGCAGCACACTAAACTTACCCTTTATGATATACTTCAAATTTAATTCCTTTGGACCGAATTGCTCGTCGGAAACCTCTGTGATTTCGATTGATGTTCAACTTGAACAGCTGGTTGTATTCTACAGACAAGAAAAATGAAAGAAAGCTGTCAAAGTCCAATGAAGTTCAGCGTCCTACTACGTGCATGTACTCATATCTCTGTTAATCTCTGCCCCATTTAAAAAGACACCTCACATCCGTATGAACCTCTCAGAAGTGCAGACCCAGTTATTGAAAGACACCGAGCAGAACTCTCAGTATGAAGGCTTTAAGACTTCCACTCTCAAGAGAATGTACCGTTAAATTAACAGTTAACAATTTGGATATTTAATTTGAAGTCGTTTTGATACTAGATGACTGCTTATTGAAACAATTAGAAAGAATAACAGAGTAATAAACCAAACTCAGAGTGTAAGATGATTACACATGATCAAGTCTAATACTGGTGTTCGCTAGTAAACAAAAGGATTTTTCTTCCAAAGGTACAAAACAGTATTTTAGTTTGAAGATGCAGTCTTAAATATAAATTAAAAAAACCCTATTTCTACAGTGACACTTTGTAAGGTTTAAAAACACTAGCAGATTAGCAAAAATCATGATAAAACTGGCAATCTCACAGGGCACTGAAAAACATCTGATCCCTGGATATTCTGACATTAATAATTTAACTTACTCAATAAAGAAAACGTATTTATCTGGCCCACCTCCCAGCAGGGCTGGCAGCAACAGCTGGAACACGACAGGTCACTTGATCACCTCACTACTTCATGACACAACTGCTACCATCGATACTGGGGTGAAGGTGAAGAAATGCCTCATCTGGACTTTACCTTCTATTATGCCCCTTCCTAACAAACACAGGAGTACTAACCTGGACAGTTGTTATTGTTAATTACAGGCGTTTTACTCTTTTGAGGTTGCTCCTATTTAAAAGAGAGACACAGTGCATAAAAATATCAGGTACTGTTCCAAAATACAGAACAGTAAGCATTTTTATTACCAGCTTTTTAGTACCATAAAAGAAACATGAGGTTTGGGCAGGCATTATCTGAATGATAAAGTCAGTCATGGTACATTCAATACTAAAATATCTGGATATCATTGTGGTTGCAAATATAATGCGAGATAAAGAATAAGCCAAAACACTGAACTAAATACAGGTGCCACAGATAAGCTACGTGGTCACACTCAATTCAGTCCCGTCATCATGAAGTTACTGACAGAAGCTGTTAGATCACATGATAAGCTATGCTCGTTCCATGGCACGGTAATTCTGCTCCTTTGGCATTAGCTGGAATAATAAGCTACACAAGGAATCCATCACAAGTCACTCAGGGAATTGCCCTACTATTATTTTGCCTGACAATCAATCTGTCACCAAAATGAATTAACTTTTAACCTAAAGCAGAGTACAAACCGAATCTCTGGAGACTGAGCAAGGACAATGTGACCTAATTATTGCAGCTACTTTGCAAAACCGATTTCAGCTATGAAGGAGAAAGGTGGTATATTTGTTCATTGGCTAAGCAGTAGAAATCTGCTTTTTTCTTTTCCTTTTGAATAACAAAGAAAAATAGACTAAAAGCAACTCTGCTGGTTCTTACTCACTCCCCAGAACATGACTTGTACACACCAAATCTGTTTTCAGCCACCCCAATGGGGTGTGCTCTTCCATTAAAGTCTCGTGTAACTCAAACATCATCTGTCCACATCAATTTCCCACAAGTAATTGAATTTATCTTAGCAGAATTACTGCAAAAATGTATTAGAAGGTAAAAATGTAGGCTCTGGACTCATGCTGAGCTGAGAACTAGCACTGTAAGAGCAGAAATTGGTTTTGTTCTATTCAGAGAGTAGCAGAAGTTGCAGCACTTCTGCTGATAATCAGAGTAGCAATGTATATATTGGTTCTAATGAGGGCTATCTATATACACATACAAACACAAAAGCATCAATTTGTAAAATAAATGCCAACAGAAACACATAGCAAAGCCCAAAGCTACAGAAAAAAAGATTCAGAAGTCCTGTTTCTCGGGAAAAAAGGGTTCTGCTGTTTTGTTTGTTTACTTTCCTTAAATATCCTGAAGCAATATGACTAAAAACACTAAAAGTGTTTCCCTTCTTAGAAGAAAGCCTGCACTCCCTCCCTGAAATCCTTACAAGCGAATCCAATGATAAAGGTTACAAACTGAGATACAGAAGATACAGAAGACTCAGGACACACTCACTCACCGAGCTCGGGTAATGAAATTCAAACTTCACAAACGCATCCAAATCTTTAGGTGCCACACCTGAAGGAGAGAAGAGTCAGCCAATCCCAATAGCTAATACAAGGATTTTCACTGCATCTGTATTGTTAAGCAGGATTTTCAAAAGCACCTAACTGATTTTCAGAAAGACTCATTACCTGTTTCTTAATAATAACTGAAGAACCCATCTGACATCCATAGAAAGCTGACATCCAAAAGTAAACATCTACTTTCTTAATGCTTACGCTAGTCCTGAGACAATGCAGCACAGATTGTTTACAAGCCCAGAAATGAGGTACTAAAAGCAGTGATGTTGGCAGGGAAAACTCCTGTCTGCTGAAGGGTCAGTACAGATGGTGCAGAGCTACAGAGTGCACTCATAACAAAATACAAGACACACATGAAATTCAATCTGTGTAAGTGAACCCACAACAATTTGAAGTTATTTCCTCTATCCAGACTGAACCCAGATTCTCTTTATCCTTATGCTGTTGAGTTTTCCTGTGTTCTCTCTGAGCCTTAAACCTAGTTATTTTGGAGAGCGCTGGTTACAAAGTTCTGATCCTCAAGTGGTCTTCAGGGTAGAAAAAACATCATTCCTCACTACCTTCCCCTACTTACTCAAAGACCACACATCCTTCTAAGTTCATACCTGGTGGAGCTGGTAGGTTTATTCCCCTGACGATAAGAAGGTGCATTTCTGTGCTGTTGAGTTCAGAAAATATCCTGTGAAAAAATAAAGACAAAGTGTATTCACCTCAGTATCCTAACACCACCGATCCACTGCCAGACCAGGATGCCATGAACTTTTTCAACAGCATACTCCTGCAAAGATGATCTTCAGAAATAACAGAAGAGTAAGGAAAGAACGTGAACCAAAATAAAACCATCTCTGAGGCACAGTGAAAAATGCCAAGAATAAAGCCCAAAGACACGAGGATTGAGTGAGACAGACAGAGGAAGGAAGAGTCACTGATGTAGCCAAACATGAGAGATAAAGATGAAGACAGCAGATAAAGCTGGAGATAGTCTGAAAACAAAAGGACACAGAAGAACACCTTCTTCGTATTTTAAGAGGTTATGAGTGTCCTTTCATGAATGCTGAAACCCTATGTGCCATCTGAGTTTGCTGAAGCCAACAATACCCTAAGAGCTAGAAATCAGAAACTCATTCCAGTCTATCTAAGAAATCCCTTTGTTTTTACACACCTTATCATCTTAAAAGTTCTCTCCTCAAAGTGATGGCTTGGGGGATCCATTCCTTGTGCTCGTGCAAGCTGTAAGATGTCCAAGTCCTTCTTACACCCTTGTGCCAGCTTCTCAAACCTGAGAAAAAACAACAGAAAAGTCACACATTGTGGAACATCAAAGCGTTCTGCCAGACACAGGCCACAGAGTAATCCTCAGATCAGACAGCTGAGAGCGACTTGGCGAAGCAGGCCTCACCATTACTATCCCTGTAACATAATGAGGCTGTTGCAGGCCTCACCATTACTGTCTCACATAATGCAAAGAATCTTACCAACCCAATCACTTTTAAGAAGGTCAGGCAGACTCAAGCCTGAAATGATCATGTTATGGGATGATTAATAATGGCAGGCGGCAGGTCTTACCGAGTCGTTTCAGCTACATTTCCCAGATGCATAAACTGCTTGGAATACTGCAAACATTTCTGTCAACAGCAACAAACAAACACAGACGCACTTTAATGATCTTTACACACAAATTCATATTTGGCAGCAAGATATGAGGCTCATAAAAGCCTAATTTAAGCCAAGAATCCAGATTTTTCCCAAGTCACCCAAAAAGATCAATCCCCCAGTCCTCTAAGCCCAAAGTTGAGCACTCATCTATTCAAGCTGCTCTATCCTACTGCTTTTTAAATGACTTGATTTCTAGAGGTTCAGCCAAAGGCTACTCAGTTGAGTACTATTTTCAAACTTCTGTGCTCACATCTAACAGTGATAATTTGATAGTTCCAAGCCTCCAAGCACACCCTCTAATTTCAACTAGAGGAGAATCAAGCTCTGAAAATTTTCACTCTAGGACATGCAGAATACAACATATTTTACAAGAATATTAATAAAATACTGGAAATATTTTAAGAAAGATAAAATAAAAACATTTTTTGCAAGGATAAAACAGTTACCTCATGTTGATCCTTCAGCAGTTTTATGAGCTGTGTGTATACCTCATCTGCTTTCTGGGATAGTCTGACATCTTCATGGTGTATAAAGATAAAACCACCCTCTTCATCTGTAGGGGGTGATGGCAGCTGCGAAACAAGAACACCACATTTCAGAGCCCTTGTAAGAAACAATGAAGTAGACAAAAAGCAGTCAGAATGTACGGAAAGGTCAGCGAAGAGAGACAGGCTGTTTAGGTAATTCCAACCCAACCACTGCTTATACCACTGCAGGACAAGTTGTAAGACCCCACAAAATGCCTTACAGGTCTAGCTCCCTGATTACGCAGGTTGAGAGAGATACTGCAGCACAGTGTGATTTCCCCATCTACCCACACCAGCAGGAGCTAGGACATCACTGGATCACATTCACCTGATCCTCAGCCCAAAATGGAGTTAGGACATAACCAGCAGGGGTACTCACACCACAGACCCAGGGAACATTTTCAAGTTTAGGTATGCCATTGTACATCAGGAGCAAACCCTTTACAGAGACCGGATTTTCTCAGAATCTGGCACAATTTCAGGGCTCAGTACCCACATCTGCTACTTGTGTGGTCTTAACTAGTTTTGTGTCAAGAGATATTATTAAATCATTCAGCATTTTAAGTATGCAATTAAATGTCTCAGAATACAATACAAAGCAGAATACTAGCAGTCTTACTAACCTTGGAAATATCAACAAGTTTGCCACATTTTGCTTCCTCAATCTTTAGGTCAAAGGTCTTAGCTGTTCTGAGATACATCTTAGCCTGTTCAAGATTATTTTCCTTCTTTGCTTTGATGGCTGCTTTCATGTATTGCTTCTTTCTGTTCTCCAGAAGTTCCAGCTGTTCCCTAGCTGAAAAACAGTCGTATAAAAACCCTCACTCATCTGACACTGACATGGCCCTGAAACAGGTTTATCATGTTCAATTTATAGTCAAGAGAAAAATCAGTAGAAGTACAGACACCAACTGAGGACATTTTCTTACTGCACTTCATTGTTTCTTGGCTAGTTTCAATCTCATTTATCAGGATGAGAAACACTTCCTCATATCATGGCATCCTTCATAACAAAAAAAAACAACTCACAGCACTTCACAAAGATACTTCGAAGCGTCACAACAAATCACAACAGCTGACAGGTAAATAACAAAAGCCAAATTCAACTTTCAGCTAGCCATTTAAACTTCTAAAAGACAGCAAATATTATGAGCACATGAACCTTGAAAGCACTTTTGTTTACTCATTTCCCTTCTCCTACTCTCTCTGTCAGAGGAAACAGATAAGACAACGTACACAGGCACACTCAGACACATCCATCTCTGCTTATTTGTAATTCCTTGCCATCTTAACTGTTTTCTTAAGTCTTGGGTCTTCTCTTTCCTTCTCAAAGCAAAAAGGACAATCACACAAGTTACAAAAGATTGCTTTACAATGTAACAGGTCAGTGTATTTTGCCCCTTAGTCTACCTCACTTAGGAAAGGGTACAGCATCAGCTGATTACAGCCATTTCCAAAGATACTCATAGCGTATTCACCACTGCACTCTACTTGTGATTACACAAGCTAAGCAACACCTGCAAGAGGTGCCTGCAAATAAATACACAAGTGATTCTCATGCTATGCTCACTGCTGTCAGATGAATATCCCATTCTCACAAGAGAGGCTGCTACCCAACTGCTGTGAGCAACTTGTCCCATCAGCCAAAACTGAACTGATTAGGCAAGGTAGCTAGCCTAGTTTTCACTGAGACAACATAACCAGGATACAGAGTTCTCTGTGAGGCTGAGATGCAGAACACAGGTATTTTCAAAGAAAATCTGTGTAAGATGGACTTAATAGAGCCACTGATCTTGGCTCCTTTCCTAGTGTAGAACTGAAGTGTTCCACTGCACTCCCATAACTCTTTATGCCTCACATACTCTGACCAAAAAAAAAAGTTGATTATCAACTAAGCTGTACTTCATAATTCTGGGAGAGAGAAGGAGGTGAAATGTGAGTCACATAAAGTAGTTTAACTAGTGAAATATCGCTCTATGATAGCAAAGTAGTGGCATTTTGTTGTGAAGATGAAGTCTGTAAGAATCTGTGTCAGTTCTTATTGCACCTATTGGTCTCATTTTAAGATATTTGAAATGACCAGGAGAGATTACTGACCAGGTAACGCCAGAGATGATGTCATACCACTTTCTTCACAGTAAAAGTCTAGAGCAATTCATTTAAGAGATTAATATGCCAGCTGAAATTGCAGAAACCTAATTTCATGAGGATTTATGCATTTTCAAAGCCAAAGCGTACAACTTCTATGTTTCAGCGTTCTTTATAAAACAAGCCATGGAACTTTCTACAGAGATGAATTATCAGGCACGCTAAATACCTTTGCATTCTGCAAAAGAACTCGCATCAGGTAAGTAGGCAGTTTGCTTTGTCCTGAGGAACTACCCAGGGCAGAGTGGGATTACGGTCGTGATGGTTATGATAACAGTACCAGTAAGAGCTCAGGCACTGCTGGTGCATGCCCAAATCACTCAGTGAGGTGGTGGCTGTCCCATACTATCTGTACAATTAATCTTGTACAGACAACTGTTCAGTGACCTTAGGGATAGGAGGAATAGAGATTGATGAATTACTGCCCATGGACTGGTTTGATATCCTTGGGTGAAACACGAGGCAGAAACCACTGTTTCATACAGGAAGCTGCATTACATCGATGAATAATTCACACTGGCGAGCCATCCACTCTAATGAGAGTTGAGTTCAACTGTGAGCAGAGTTAAATATTATGAATCAATATATTTGTTACACCAAAATTAATTAAAAACCCAATCAACCTTATAATTACACATGCTGCCTCTGTGAAATAAAGGCTGTATGGATGGTCTGGATCTGCCCTCCAGCAGGCAAATATACTGATGCTCCTGACAGAGGAAATCTATATCATGCATTCACAGGCTTAGATATAAATCATAATGAAAAAAAGTCTTCATCAAGGTATTAGTGCAAATGGCTTGCACATGGATCACGGGGAATGCTGATCCCACCACCTTACCAGCTGGAGGAAGACGATCCATTGACTCTGCCTTGTCCGGGCTGGAGGGCGATGCAACTTGTTTCACACACTCAGGAGAGCTTTCCTCCTCAGCTACAGCAGATGGCACTGTAATGGGCTTAACAACCTGAGTCGGCTTTCCAGGCAGCTGAGCAGGCTTCTTGGCAACTGGGGCCTGTGTCAGAAGTTCATTCTACCGTAACAGAAGTAATTTCATATTCAGTGCACAGAATCTAACCCAGAGGATGGTATCTCAAGCATCAATAAACCTGGTTATCACTATACCAGCCCCCTAATACCACTTTTGAGAGGAGTAAAACATTCCATACTGTGAATTCTAACTTCTGGGGTTTATAAGGAGGGCTGTGCCAGGAGGTAGCTGACCCATTGCAAGCTCCAAACCTCTACTATAAAAGGGACAAAAGCAGTGTTCAACAACACAGTCGTTTCAAAAAGAGCAAGTGCATGCATCAAAAACATCATCCAGGAATTCTCTCCATTAAAAGCTATTCTGGTTGAAAGCACAAGCATCATCAGCAACCAAATTTAGCTAGGGAAAAAAATTAAACCAAAGACTAAATGCAAGTGCTGCGTGACAAGACATAGTGAGTGCTGAACATCCTGGGGAAGCACAAACATAGAAACTACTGGGATGCAGGAGTACAGTGTAGATTTAAGCACTTCTGAACAATGTAAAGGTATGGCCAGAACCTGAGGTGTTTGCTTTGAAACTAAAAGTCATCTCAGTATACCAGAAGAAACAAAATTTAGACTACTAAACATATAAAAGAAACACTAACCTCATCCTCTTCATCGTTCTCCTCCATGCTTGCCAGCTTGCTGGCATTTTCCAGAACAGCAGCTATAGTTCTGTCACCATTTGGTGCTGCCACACCAGGAAGGGGGGGAAATCCTAAGGAGGAAAGAAGCAATGAGTTGCACAATGTGTATGCTTTGTCTTCCATGTTTCTTTTCTTTTTTCTGTGAAGTTATTTCTATACAAGTACTAACTATCTCATATTTCAGAAGTCAGTATATCTAGACTGAGGCCAAGGCCAAAAATCTTTGCTAGGTGGGCTTAACAATAGACCTCTCACCAATATCCAAGCTTAAGGGATGATGCTAAAATGATGTAGTAGCAGAGCATGGTTTTCTAAGTTCAACAACTGGCAGCCAGCCAAGGAACCTTACAACTTCAAAAAATTGGTAGGAGATGCTCAGAAACAGCAAATAATTCAGCCTCTCTCCTTTACAAACAGAAGTACAGCAGATTGTACAAACAGTTGCTGGCTTTTTTTTTCTTCTTTTACTACAGCCTCACTTCATTTGGCACACAATCCATCAGAAAATCAGCACTATCCCATACACCTATAAAAAAGACATAGCTGAAGTCCAGAAAATGCACTATAACACTAGCTGTCAAAGGATATGCTGAAAGTTCTATTGCAATGGAGAGGTTGCAAAGTAAAGCAAAAATACAGTAGTTAAATGTGAAGTATAAGGAGAACAATCCTTTTGATTGTTTTATTATCCTTTTAAGGATGGAAGGAAGGCTGGATGATGGAAGATAAATTCTGATTTCGATGCCACCATTTCAGTGTCAGCTTCAAACAGCAGAGATGCTCCTGTTTTTCTAAATTAGCAAGATTTGTCTCATTAATACGTAGCAAGCATTCTTGTTGCCAGTCTCATTAGAAGGGCTAAGAAATAATGACTCAACTGCTTTTGAGCTTGGAGATGGCTGCTGTGGGTCCATAACTAATTTGATGTATATAGGCAGGCAGAACACAGGACCTTATGCCAACACCCCTGTGTGACATAAGGTTCATTAGTAAGCAGCATTTCTGTCCCCATGAAGGTCAGGGCTGCTACTTATCATTACCCAGATGCAATGAAATGCACTGTCAGCCCTGTATAATCTCACAGCTGGTTTCAGTGACTGCCTGACCACTGTCTTCAACGCAAATCACATAGCTTCTAACTCCTGACTGGAAAACATACAGCTGCGTAAGGAAATTGAGGAGTTATGCATATTTTCAGAAGGCTAAACCTGGAGTACCTCACTCTTACCACAACTGATGTTCACTACTAATTAGATTGTGTTCTAGAGCACGAGTTGCTGAACTGCTGCTTTTCAGGGGCAGATTCAAAGCAGGAGCTGTTCAAAGCACAACATGACCTGACAGACTTGGCACTGCCTACCTTAATACTATGTACTTTACTCCTGCTGAAGAGTTTGCCATTGCCACATTTGACAGTGACAAAAAAGTCACCAGATTTGTCCTTGAGAGGATTTTTTTCCCCCAAACTAGAAACTCTAAGCACCATTTTGCTGCACAGTGCATCTTATCACAAGAACGCATTACACACAAGGCAAAAGGAATGATGCTCCCAAGAAGCAAAACAGTATCATACAAGTCAGAGATGAAGTATTCATAGATGATCTCACCCAAACCTTTATAGACAAAGCACTATAAGTTCTGGAGAAGATAAAAGAGACAACGTCTCATGGAGTTTCAGTTTCTGTCTCTGTCACTGTCTCAGTGTGACACAGGCATGATTTGTTTCATCTCTGTACACTCACTAGCCTTGAGAATGGCAGCATTCATCTGACTTGTCAATCACTGCAAGGAGATATTTAATTAAACACAGAGATCTGAGGCTATTACTGGGAAAAAACAGAATGGGAAACATCAGGTAGAATTTTTTCAGTTTCAAAAATCTCCTTCTCCTACCCCAGAGAGACCATACATCCTAAGTTTACCCTTTTCTCCACGACTAACAGAGAGTTATATTCATCATCACCTGCTCATGATTACGTTGCTTAACTCTCCCACGCAGGGTTGCTTTCAAGTTCTGGCACTGTCAAAAAATATTTACCAGTACGAAAGCTTGGGAGCATTTTGATAAGCAGTTCTAAAATGTATTCTTCAGCGCTAACCAAAAAGAAAGGCCAGTCAATTGAAGTGAAAAAAAGGAGACACTTCACAAGATGAGTAGGCAATACCTGCACAACTCCTGCAGAGCCCAGAGCACATACAGAAGTTGCAATTAGGACACAGGGTCACACTTACCAGGAGGAACAGGTAGCTCAGAAAAGTTAACTTTTCTCCCTGCTTTATGGGCTCTTATGGCATCCTGGTATTGCTGTAATCAAAGGCACTCAATAAGACATAAAATGGAGTTTTATGTTAATTGTAAGTTACCAATCATTTATATTTAACTACCCCAACTATTGCAGAATACACAGTATTTTGGTATTAAGTTGTATATGCGTACCACCACCCTCTAATTCTGAAGACAATGTTGCTTCAATGATTATTTACACCTTTTTCTGGAATAGTAAAACATGTCAGAGGGAAGTAAAAATACTGCTCTGAAACTCAAGCTTTCCTAAAATTTTAAATCTCTAAGTTACCTCATTGACACATTAATAAGCAGCAATCTTGGAACAGGAATTCAGCTCTACAATTTCTGCAGCTCAGAAACAGACATCACATTCTTTAAATTCTTCTGGCATGAAAGACTGAGGAGCTTTACCTTCTTCCTACTTCTTATTTACAGTACGTGCCCTGCCTCTGAATTGGTTTTCTTTCAGTAGAGCTGAACACTTGTATTTTGTTTTTCCTTACACTGAAGGTTTTACAGCGTTTGCACTGAAATCCTTTCCAAATAAAAGGACAATACACAAATGATTTCATACCGAAAAATTCTTCAACAAGACAACTACCTCCAACAGCTTTGCTAGATGCAAACAGCTTGCTACATTTGCATTTTACCTTGGCTATCCTCTCGTGCATTCTGCCTTTCCGATCATCCCCACTTGCTTTAGCTTGTGCTGCTGCCGACTTGTACTTTTCAAGCCTTTGCTGCAATGCTTCCAGCACTGTTTTTGGCTCCTGCAGGGAAGCTTGAAATAAGAAAGACAATGAAAAGCTATGTCATTCTGACTTCAAAACATATAAGCTGCCTTTTTCCTACCCTTCCTTACCTTCTGCAGAGACAAAGCTATTGTTGAAAACTCTTACAACTCTTACAAACAACTCTTCTAAAGGAAGTTTATGAATTTTTTACTTTCATTACTGGGCTATAACAAAAATCAAGATGGGATCAGCAGCAAACAAAATTTAGAAATGTAGCTGATTATACTCAATCCTGCTGTACTTCACTGGAAAATACAGACCTCAAAATGCCTTCCAGCTCTGTTATCTTTATGGCTTCCTACAAAAATCCAGAAGTCCTACCTGAAGCTTCTTGGGTTTGGGAATCAAGTGTTGCAAGATCCTGAGAACTTCCCACTGAAGCTGGTACCTTTTGCTTGGGTGTATCTTGTACATTTCCTAAGCTTTCAAGATCTGCAGAGCAAGGAAAGGAGGAAGATTCACAGCACGTTCCATAAGCAGCAAGTAAACGCCAATGAGTAAGAATACCATGGACTGATCAGATCACCTATCAGAAAGCTTTTCAGCTTCAAAAGAATATTTGGGTGGCTAAATAAGTCTAAATTTCCCAATAGTCAGAGAAAGTCCAAAATGTGAAATACTGATTTAATTCAGGTTTGCGCTGCTTACTAAGAAGAAAAAAAAGTAAAACCATTTCAGGTATTCTAAGAATTCTCTCACAGAACATAACTTGCCACCTTAGCAGATGGGAAGCATGAAAAAAAATCACTAACTTGACAAAAATATCCTAGTAACAAAAGATGTGCTGAAAAGGGAAGGAAGTAACACCATCTATTCAGAAATCCAAGTTTCAAATAATAGTGGTTATTTTTAGAAAACTAGAAAAATATCCGCTACATCCATGTTTAACAGTGGAATACGTCATGGGTGAGGATTCTCTCCAACACCATTTGGTGATCAGTTTAGAACTTAAGGAGTCGTAAGAGTCATGATTTACTGAAACAGAATAATCTGTCATCTATTTTCTTTTAATATAACAATCCACTACTCGCAGTAAATTGTCTAAAACACTGACTTGCAGAGATCAAATGCTGGTTACGATGTTATATCCATTTTAATAAGTCTCTTACAATGATTCAAGTATCTTTAATATTTTATCTTCCTAAGATTTAGACTTTAATGCACTGAAATTAACCATCATTTGTACCCCTGTTAGCATATCTGCTGATCTTTTAATCTGAAACCTTATGAACTTCAGTTGAAACACAGAACAACATTAAGTACTACAGTGAACTTTGAGAATGTGCCCTCATCCCCTTTCTCTGCCACTTAAATATAGTCTCCTGTTATCTGAAGTTACAGAAGAAGGAAAATTAGACATCAACACGTACACCAACTTTGTAATTCACAGAGATTAATATAAATAATGATACCTCATTTTTCTTGGATGGTTTTAATTAGAATTTGAACATGCACTAAGTCTCAGACCTAAGTGATCTTTAATTCTTATAGCTTCACAATTAAATTCAGAACCATTTCACATTACAGCACAGGCAGACTTTAAAAGCTTCTGTAAGGTACACCTTACCCTGAGGAGATGGAGGCATGTTCTGGAGGTCTATTGGCTGCCCACTGTCCAGAGCTTCCAAGACCACATTAAATTTCTAATGCACAGAAACAAAACAGAAGGTATATTCTAGTATGGCCAAGACTTGCCAGCTGTCACAATAAACACGTAACATCAATGAATGCAGAAGCACAGAATGTGGGTACAGCACAGGGCATGTTTAGCATTCAAGATTTTCTGTATGCATACCTTGCCTATTTTCATGTATTCCTTTGCCTTTTCCAGGTCCCCTTGCTGCTTGGCTTTCAGAGCTGCTAATTTATACTCCTTCTGCCTCTTAAGTAGTATTTCTCGTGTGCCACTGCTATGAAGATCTGTGAAAATAAAATAATACTGAGACTTACACAGAGCATGGAATAGATGCACTTCTTGTTACATTCATCTACCTGCACATCTACCTTTCAATCACACATCCAGCTTTTCCTCTCAGTTTCCAGACCTACCAGGCTTGACAATCCCACTTTTCCCAGTTAAAAAAAAAAAAAAAAGAAAAAGAAAAAAAGAAAAAGAAAAAAGAAAAAAGAAAGAGTCTTTCAGCCAGGATCTCCAAAAATCTTTAAAGCATCTAATTCCACATGTTACAATACTGGAGAAGCTGAGACACAGTAAAGATTGAACATATTGATACAATGCAGACCATAGCTCTATAATAACATGTGATTTCACTGCCAGAGATGCACTATCCCACTGCCAACTTTATCTGAAATATTCAGCTGGCAAGTGCAGACATAGGCAGTGCTTTGCAACACAGCTGAAAAATGGAGAAAGATGTAGCATTAGTATCATACTGCAACAGCTTATCCTCTCAGATCATGGTACCTGTTTCCAGGGTTGGACTAGAAGCAGCATGACTCTGTAGAGATTCCAATTCCAGGTGCTGCTCTGCTTCATGTGAGTTCTTCTGCTCATCACCTGCACAAGACTCAGCTCTGCTCTCGGGTGGGATACTGATTGAATCTCCTGAATTTTCCTGCTCTGCTCCTGTGGCTTGAGATATGTGAGAAGAGCTTTTTCCTGTTGCAACAGGAGGTGGCACTTCTTCTTCATTGATTTTTTTGCCTCTTTTCACTGCAGCCAGCATGGTTTCCAGTGTCTGGGAGAGATGGAACACCAAAGTCAGTAGGTGTTTTCATCAAATATAGTGCTAGCATAAAATCATTAAAACATGAATTAATTTCCCTACTCGTGGTGAGATCTATTACATCCCATCACTAGAGATGGACGTCCATTAGCACTCCCTCTTTTTCTGCAAGGGCAACATCAGCACTAGTGAAAGGTGCCCAATTATCAGATCAACACAGTACAAAAGACTTGCTACACAAACTAGGTAACTAAAAGTAGCTCAGCACCTGCAAGTATCACACAGTTGATGTGGTACAGTCAGCTCTGTAACAGACAATCACAAAGGAAGCTATTGCTGAAATGTCACTTCAAAATTGGACTTAGGGAAAGAAGGAGTCCACATACTTGTTTTGTGGGGATGAGAAAAACCATTAAACACTAGCAAATGAAATGGCACAGCTGGTGACTTATGGCAAGAAGCTCTCACCATCATTAACATGGGTTAACTGCTAGTCACGCAGTTCCTACTTGTGGCAGAGAAAGGGTTTAAAGAAACTATTTTTTATTTTTTTTAATTTAAAATTCAGACAAAAAAGCATCACGGTCTTAAAGCCAAACCAGAAGCTTTTACTTCATTCATGTTCCAGAGAAACTGAAACTGAAGCACAGAGAAACAACATCTCATCAGTGCCAGAATCACTGCTACTCTCAAGTTAGCTGAGGCACTGTTTGACCTACTAAGTAACAGTGGGACATATAATTTGGACTAACAGCATGTGAGATTGGGGTTCAGACCTGCCCAGCAACCCACACGCAGCTCTCTCCTCCCCATGTGTTACTTGAAACATGGAATTAAGACTCTCTGGGATTAAAGTTCATAGTTCCAGGAATCAAGCACATGAGATAACTGTACACCATTTGCTAGAGTATCATTTAGCTAATTAAGGAATTGTGAGCGGTGAAGTAAGATCCAGTCTACTAACCTTAGCTACACCGCTTAAGAACATGGAAACTCCCTACCTTGAAAAACAAAGCAAAGGAAGAGAGAAACAGAGCACCAGGTTTCCTTTTTGCTACCCCTCTTGCTCTCCTAAAGGTCAGGTGGTTACACATACATTCAATTCAGAGTAAAGTGGCAGAGGACACACACAGAAATATCCCTTCTTGTGCATTTCCTTTTCTGGGTTTGGCCTCAGTCACTCCCTTTGCACACTTGGTAGCCAAACAAACATTACACTCTTCCCTAACTGAAAGAAAAAGCTTTGCTTAACAAGACAGTCTGCTGCTGTCTGAGACAATGGAGACCAGAGAACAGGGAAATAGACACTGTACAGCAGCAATCACCAAGCACTACCAAACTAACTGCAAGCACGCCACCTGGCTGAAAACATGCAGAGCTAAAGAAACTGCTCCTTGCTGCAGTCTGTAATGGTCCTAATGAAAAATCCTATTTGATTCATTTTCAAGCACACTCATGGAAAGGTATTCTGCCTTTGTCTCACAGAACCAAGTGGGAGGGGGTATCATGGCATTAGGAAAGCTTCTAAACTGTGAGTTCAGGTAACAATTAACAGTCATTACCGGTAAAATTCAGATCTAGATGGGCAGGTTCAACACCAGCATTTACCATATTCCCTGCCTCCAATTGCCACTAGCAATGGAGAGCAAATCAGAAGAAGAGCTGATGCACAGACATATGAAAGTACACTTTTCCTGTGTATTCACTATGCAGGAACACTAGTAAATGTTTTTAAATTAACTCAAGGCAGTGTATTAGAATTTCTCTCCCATTTCAGACATTTCACACATCTGAAAAGACTGAACTACACCTCCAAGAACTGATTTTGTCACCTCCTTGTTCACGTAACTTATGAATCTAACTTACCTTAAGGCCTCTTTCGTACCGCCGTAGTTTGGCACTCTCACCCAAGTCCTTTGCGTTAGAAATTGCCGTCCTATAGTTAACAATTCTCTTCTCTATTGTTTGTTGCAGCTCACTGGTAGCAGCAGGAAGTGAGGTGGTCTCAGAAGAAATAATAAGACAAATGAAGAAAACTTACTGCATCGAACTATAGGAGCTTTTGCACAGCACTGAAAAGCAAGCACTCTTCTTCAAACACACTCACACTAGCAACAAACACAAGGATGGAGCAGTCTCTAAAACAGAGCAGTACTTGTACCACACTAACAGTTCCTGGATCTATCTCTGGGCTTTCTCTCAAAGGCGCAATAGAGAAGAATGGGTGGAGACATTTAGAAAATTCAGTCAACAGGGTAATGGGAGCCATGTGGTCAGAGAGTAGGTGAGGGAGAACAGTAAGGCCTTTCAAACACCACACAGCAAAGGGTGTGAATAAGTATTTTGGCACAAATATTTTCTCCTTTTCTAAACATGCTGGTTTACTTCCCTCAGGGGCTCTTCTACTCGGTTTTACTATAAGAACTCTTCTTCCTACAGCCTGAGATTAGGTCGGTGACAAAAGCAGCCTAAGCAAAGTTATGAGTAGCTACTTACAAACGCTCCACAGCTACAGAGACACTGCAGATGGCTACTGGTGTAATTACTGCTATTATCTCTACAGCAACTCTGACAGACTCATTAATGGGCACAATGCACGAGGGCACTGGAATCTGCAGCACACAACAGAAACAGGGCAGTAACTGAATAATGGATTTAAGTGCATGAGGATTGACAAGTTGAACTGAGGAGGCTAATGCTACTGAGAAATAAAATCCACCAAGACGTCAAAGATACTGAGTTCTAACAGATCTCACAAACTCAGCTCACAGCTTAATGGTTAGAGGAGGAAGTCACAAACTTTAGAAGTGAACAGCTGTTTACATGCTCATATGCAAAATGAGGTGTAAGGCATGCTGGATTCTGTTTACCTCCTTGATTCTATGCTTACACTGAAAGGCATCCTCGGAACAAAACAAAAAGCAATCATTCAACTCTATAAATACAGCACTAGTTCCCGCAGAGAAGACTGCAATAGTGCAGTTTTTCCTTCCCTCGAAGATAAAAGGGTCTCTCTCTCGTTTGTTACCCTTGTACTAATCTTCATCATGAAAGTGATTCAGCTAAACTGTCAGAAACACAAAGCTCTCTCCTACCTGTGGTTGCAGTTCAGGTTGCTCATTTTCTGCTTCAGCTACGGACTGCTCCATTGTTATTGTTTCATCCTCACAGCTTCCTGTGTCATCTTCCACCCCCAGAACTTCTTGCAATTCTGCCTGAAGCAAAAGTCAACAGTTATTCAAAATTTTCTACTGCTCCAAAATACAAAACAAATGAACTCTCCAGTTCCTTTGGATGGACCTTAAACACACAGAATCTTAACATCTCATATCTCAGACACGTCTGTATTTATTTTAAAGAAATTGTTTCCATTAATTCCACTTGTATCCACAACGGAAAGTCAGATACTAAAAAGTCAGACTGCAGTTCAAGGATCACCACAGAAGACTTTGGTTAAAGATCTGAAGCTAGAGAAATACTTTCAAAACATCATTAAAACCCATGAAACTTCAGAAAATCATCCCTTAACAGTGGATGTTAAAAATGCCGCCTAACAATCCTTCCCTAAAAGCTAGTCAAAAAGGAATTATTTGGGATCTTCCTCTCAGGCCAAGCACTACTTCAAGCAATAGCAAAATAGTCATATACATCACTCTAGGGAGAACCTTTGATCCTTTATTTCACTGTCTGACACAGAAAGGATTCTCACTGTTCTCCAACTCCTCTTAGACTATCACACATTTGAATGTGTCGTGGTTTGAAGAGTTAACCTGTCACCTTTTCCGGGAAGCCAGCTGGTGAGGGTTGTCAATAAAGACTTGGTTTGATTCTCTCTCTATATTATCTCACATTCCTTTTAATAAACTACTTTCTCCTGTCTCGATCGGGTTTTCTTCCTCTTCCTTCTCCTGAGGGGAGGGAAGGGTGTCACGTGATTAACTCTTCAAACAGAAGAGCAGAAGAAGTGACAGAATGTTAGCTAGGAAACTGTCACTGTGTTGTGCAGTGTGTGAGACCCCACAAAACCTTGTATCCTTGTATGGAATATTTTGCACGATAAAACTTCTTGCTAACAAAGTTACACATACCAACAGATCTGTATCTTTCTCCAAGTCTTCATCCTCTGCTTCCTCCTCATCTTCATTCAGGTCCTTCATGCACTCTGCAGCCATCTTTTCAATTTGATCCATGGGCAGAGGAGCTGCAAAAGAAACCGCAGAGATATAAGCCTTGGACAACAGTTATGCAGTCATTGGATACAAATTCTGAAGGTGTATCTACTGGCTGAAAGACAACAGTGACTTTGCTTCCTCTGTATCTTTGATAAGAGTCACAAGTAAATGAGGGTATACTCATGGATAAAGGACAAACACTGGGGAAACGAACATCTCAGGAAAAGAAAAGCTATAACTGTGTTTCTGTAAGTGACAGCCGAGGTAGGCAATAACATAGTGACTGCATCCAATAACCTAGCTCTTTAGTAAAACAAGGAGTCCTAACTGCAAAATGATGAGCACCACGATAAATAAATATATATGATGGAACACAACAGCGCTCAGAAAACATAGCTGCAGAAGAGAAAGATGCTGTGCCAGGTTTGTACATTAATGACATTTAAGACTGAGGAAGACAAACAGGTAGGTCTAGATGAAACAAGCGGCTCAGGGAAAAATTACTGGAAGTCTCTAGTTAAGTTTCTAGGCTGATTTAAGATAAATATTTCTGTGATATTATTTACAGAAATAACTAGCAATAATTATGTGTCATCACGTAAGACTTCAATTTTCCACAGAAAAATCAGAAAATCATCCTGGCTATTCTTGGATGTTTTGTCAAAACTGTATTCCTCAGGTTAAGATAAAATACAATGGTGTCACACGAACAAATTAATATAAACCATCCATGAATAAATCCAATTACACGCTTCTATCCATGAAAGAAAATTACTGAAGCAGCCTTTGTTCCCAGTAGGAAGAAACATCTGAACTAGTTTTAAGCTCATGACAGATACTTATAAAAGGTATTTATGACATGATTGTGCATATTAACAAAGTCTCGTCCTGGCAGCCTTGTCAGATCTTTCTGTTCCGCATCCTTTGCCTCACGTCAGTTTACCCTTAACAAGATGTAATTTATTCCTGGTATAACCTTTAGTTGAAAGATTAAACTCTGATTCTCTATGGAACAGAAACACTCCATAGCTAACCCAGAGTACCAACAAACTATTTATTTTTCCCACTTCTTTCCCATTTCTAGTCTCACTGATATTGAACTCAGTTGAGATAAAAGTACTCCAGCTCCCAAGGACCTGCACACATGGATTTGATCAAGTTAGCTCACAAAGCAGAGGCAGCTTCAACGGTTAGATGGATGAGGTGCAGACAGTGAATCTCAGCACTCTTGCCTTGAAAATTTTTGTTCACATTTTCATAGAATATTCCCAGTCGGAAGGGACCCACCAGGATCACTGAGTCCAACCCCTGGCTCCACTCAGAACCCCCCAAAACAGAAACCCTTTGTCTGAGAGCACTGTTCAAACATTCCCTGAGCTCCAGCAGCTCAGAGCCATGCCCACTGCCCTGGGGAGCCTGTTCCATGCCCACCATCCTCTGGTGCAGAAACTTTTTCTAAAACCCAGCCTGGCCCTCTTCTGACACAGAATCAAGGCAATAAACTTGTTGAAACTTGATTCCCCTCTTCAGCCTTAAAGCAAAAGCAGGCCACTGGCACAGAGGTCTGCTATACGAATCAGGAAAAACACTTTCTTCCACCTTCCTAACTACACTTTTGCATTTTATGCATTGTAATCTCATTCCCTGAGATTTCCCTCTTTCCATATCTTTACTGTTACTCTGTGCTGTCATTTTTCTTCAGGCTTCTGGTCTTTGCCCTGAGAATTCTTCTAAACTCTTTCTTGCCAAGTTCTCACTTTACTTCATACCACGCTTAACTGAAATCCCCTTTAACTATCCACTTCCCCCACACATTCTCCAAAGTGGAGATAATTGCACACAAATACCAACTGTCCACACGAATGACTCTGATACTTCCCTATGCAGACATGTCTCTTACTTCATGACAGAATCACAGAATGGCCAGGGCTGGAAGGGACCTCAAGGATCATGAATCTCCAACCACCCTGCCACATGCAGGGCCACTAACCTCCCCATTTAACACTAGACCAGGCTGCCCAAGGCCCCATCCAATCTGGCCTTGTAAATGGAACTAAAAGAGATCACATCCCTCCCCTGAATTTGCTGAATCAGATGAAAATTAACCCAAAGTTCATTCTGCTTCAATGATTTACGTTACTATGTCAGTGCTGTAGTACCTCTATCAAACACACTGCCAGTGTATGTGAGACATAGCAAAACTCTGCAACCAGGGCAGCAGGCAAGCGGCTGCACTTCAAGGGTCAGATTATCCCTTACCTGAACTCCCTCTACAGAGAAAGTATCAACCAAGCTTCTCTGGATAGCTGGTTCCACTCTAACCCGGTATGGCAAGTCGAAGCTACAATTTCAAGCAACTCAGTCACCGAGCAACTGACATTTATGGTTGCAGATAGCAGAGATTTCTGTACTTGAGATGTTGCGACAGTACAGCTTTTGCTGCCTGCAACCTCAAGGTACAGACACATCACTTCTTCCCTACCTATCACAGCTCTAGAATATAAATCTAGGAGTCAGTTACTGCACCACATGCTCAGCTATCCTCTCCCTTGTAAGCACAGCAGTGTTCACGCAGGCAGGTGACCAGACCAAGGAAGTGTTTCAGCTGAAAACCCAGCACAACAAGAGAAGTTTGTTTTTATAGCTGTGTTTCCTGAACCAGCTCACCCTGCACCTCCAAAAAACATACTAATTTGACAGTAGAGCTTGTCCACTTGTAAACTGCCCCACTCTGCAACAATCTTGACAGTAGCTTACAAAAAACCTATAAAACATTGCATAGCTGTAAGTAAACAAAGTAAACACCATTAGACAGATTAGCAGTAGATTTGTAAAATATTAACAATAATAACTATATTTTCCAAGAAACACTAAACCTCCTGAATAACACAAGTTACCAGATCCTCCCAGTAACTCCAATGCTTCCAGAATTTCTCTCCTAAAAGAATATTTTGTTTTAGTTACAGTATCCAAGTAACTAAAAATATAATGCTTATTCAGTAAATTCACTCTAAACAAAACCGAAAGAACAACCAATCAATCCAGTCTGCATAAGAAACATGATTTCTATTTTAAACTCATCTAGCACCTACCAGCACGTGTTATGACTCCATGCACTAAATTAAAAAGCATGTCTTTATTTAGTCATTATTAAATTAGCTAGCCATCATATATGTTTTCCCTATATTAACAAGAACACAGACATAAATTTCTCACAGTTTTCTGCACCAACAACTGTACGCTTTTAAAGTGCAAACAGCTTCTACAAGTGGTGCAAAAACTTTTCAGATAAATCAATGACCTGTAAATAAATATCTTTAAAAAATTATTCAGGTTGTCAGTAGGTAAAATTCTTAGACTTGGACTTACTTTTTCCTTTTGGTTTGGTTTTCCCTTCTTTCACCTTTGCTCCTGTGATAGCAGCAAGCTCTGCTTCTAGGTCACCATCATCCCCACCTTCCTCTGCACCCAGCAGCATCTCTTCAGGATTGAAATCTACAAACAGCCCCAGCTGGAGCCAAGGGAAAGAAAAAAAGTTGTGAGAAAGAAATGACACTCAAAAACATCACGCTGCATAGATTATTTAAACTTTTTTTTTTTTTTTTAAAGTCAACTATAACATCACTTCTATTACCAAAACAACACACACAAGGCATTCGTGACTGAAATGCAGCACACAAATCTTAATTAGCAATGAATACTCCCTCTAGAAACTCTACATTATCAATGATTTCTAAAAATAAAATCTAATAGCTTGCCACAACCAGACAAAATGATGCCTGTTATACTGAGCCCCATTAAGCAGATATCATCAAGGAAGTTCAGGGTAGCTCCTGTAACAACTAAGCTAAAGAAATATTTAATCACCATTTACAAATACAGGTCTGATGTGTACATAGAAGAGACTTCACTCCTGTCTTCTGGAACAAGCTACATTTACATATACAGAACTATCTTCTATCTCATTAACTCAGCACATAAACAATCAGAAAAAGGAAACACACACAGAAACGTGACCAATGTCTAAGTTCCACTGGGAAAAACAATCAAGCGTTCAAAGCAGATTACCACTATAGTTAAGTGACAGCACCTCTGAAAAGACTATTAACAGTACTCAGAATGTGACAGAAGACTGTCTCTAAATTTTGCAAAACATGCCGAAGAACATAAATATCAGAGAGAGCTCTGAAATCTTAATCTGAAAGATGCTATTCTAAAACGTCATTTCGACACAACTATTTTATTGCTGAAGTATCTAACTGATCCAGGAATAAAAGTGTTCTTGATGTAAATAATGTTAATTATTTATCTCTAATAAACATGAATTAGCCTAATTCCACTCATCACGTGAGGTACGCAGAGCAGCTTTTCTGAGATTTTTTCAAAGCACAAAGCCCTTTTGGTGTACTGATCTTCACAAAGCCAAGCAGGTAGCAGCTCAACTCCTTTCTAGCACCGGAGTAAAAAAAAGTTACCATTATTACAAGGATTAACAATCTTCCCATGCCTTGGAGGATCTGAAGTGTTGCCAAGGGTTGAAGCTGGCTGTCAGTTTTTCAACTAGCGCTATTCAGTAATAACAACTTTTTTTTTTTTTAACCCTGTAGGAACCAAGGTACTGGTGGCTCTTTATAACACCACAGAAGAAGGTAAGACATAGCTGAGAAACACCGAGTGCAAGGATCAGGAACAAAGCAGCAGCTGTATGTTTGCTAGCCAGGGTCCTGCCCTTGACATTCAGTAAGGTACAGAACTGACAGATGAACCATTCCCTGCCTTCTTCCATCTTCTGTAAAACAATATGTGTAGCCCTGTATAGAACGGAAAGAAGGTCCAGACAAGACTTAATCAGGAAACATCTATAACAGTGATCTAAAGACTCAAGTTCAACAGAGTAGACATATCTGTTGTCAATATGAAAAATCGATGATTACTGTGCTACAAGCATAGCAAAGAAGTCAAGAACAGAACCCAGCAGTTCTAGCTCTGAGTCCTCGACCTGATCAGCAAGGCACATTTTCAATGAAGTTACTGCATCAAGTGCATGGTTTTGGCTTTCTCCAACTTCAAGCATTTCTTTAATATGCTCATATGGTTCAGAAATAGTTAAAGTCACATTCATTTGCAAGTGAACAAGCCTTTAGCGTATTCAAGAAATAAATCCAAGCTGTAAGCTGTAACCATACAGAAATAAAAACTGGTAAAATACGTTGGTCAGATCTTTTATTTTTTTCCTTTTTTAGGGAGAAGGAAAGATACTTCCATCACTTACATTTTCCCTTCCTCAAAAAAATGTAATTAAACGCTACTCATCTAACTGAGAAATATAAATGATTGTATTAGAGCTTCATAGATCTCTAACAGAACCATTCTGCCTCTAGTATAAGGACACTGGTTCCACCAAAACAGAATCACTTACCTAAGGTCCCATTTCAATCCCTTATTCCCCTATTTTTGCATCAGCTATTCCTCCAAAGCTTAATCAGCTTCCATTCTGGATCTAACTTATTTTGGAACTTTAATGACCACTCTCTCTCTCTTTCACCACTTCCATTTCCACATCCACAGTTTTGCCTCGGTCAAATTTCTTCCTTTATGGTTTTCTGGACTTCCCAAGCCTGTTAATCATTACCAGATTCATGCCTCTCTCATCAAGACTTCTGACACTACATCCAAATGAAACGAGCACGATCAGAACCAACTTGCAGGCACACCTAAGCTCTCAATGATGAAGCAATAGTTACTGAGCAGTGATAGCAGCTAATCAGCCCATCTGTTAAAGGAAGAATAACCTCACAGAAGGAAATAAACTGTTGCTTTATTGCTTTCCCATCTCTGCCCCTGAATTTGTTACTTAATATTCTAGTCTTATTTCTCTACTTTTACGGATATGAGAAGAAATTCAATACAGCGACTGAATTTATGATTAAATCTCAAAACCAGCGATTAGGAAACTACCCTAAGTGTGAGTCACAAGGTCTGATACAAAGATTGCAGCGTGACAGCACGGTGGCTTCCTCGCAAGGCCTTACTCCACCCGTACCGCCCGTCACGTTGCTTTAAGAAGAACGCACTAAGGGAGGAAGCACAAAACAACCGGCAGGCAACTCGAAGCAGCTCCGAGCCTCCCGCAGGACAGCAGCGAGGTCCGAGCGGGCCGCCCTATCGGCCTTCCTCACCTGCTTCGCCACCGCGGCTCCCTGGCCCTTGGCCTG
>JAOWBP010004015.1:18736273-18749099 GCA_028571105.1 Tragopan temminckii
GCGGCGCTCGGCTCCGTCCCGCTCCCGTGAGCCGGGCCCCGGTTGAGGGGCAGAGGACGGCAGTGAGGCCGTGCCCCGGGCTCGCGGCTGCGGTGTCCCGTATCCGCGGGGCCGCGCTGTCCCGCAGGCCGCTCAGATGCGCGGCCTTTGTCCTCCCCGCCCGCCGGGCCCGGCCGTGCTGGAGCCCCGCGGCCCTCTGCCGCTCCGGCACGGCGCGCCTTCCTTCGTCCTTCCGTCTCTGAGGGCCTCTCGGGCTGATCTGCTGCGGCAGAGGCGTCTTTCAGCGCATGCCGAGCTTTCGTGTCTTCTGGCCTTTAAAGGTCGCGTCTGGCCCGCGACAGAGCCCGGCTGGCGAGCTTGTAGCCGTTGGGCCGGAGCAATGGCTGCCGGAGGTCCGCGTTGGTAGTGTGGCGGTGCGTGAACCTCCTTCGGTCCGGGGCAGCTCGTTAGCTACGGTGGGTTCGTTGTTTGGAAGCGGTACATCGGGTGGCTCGGGGTGAGCCTCCCGGGGCTCCGCTCAGCACAAAGGCGCGTTGTTGGGGCGGTCCGTGCTGGCTTTGGTGTGTCAGTAGCAAGGTGGGTCCGGCAGCGGGCTGACAGACTTGGAGCTTTGCAGTTCCTGCCTCCAACTGAGGCAACATCAAACGTAGCGTTGGTTTGCGTCATCGTGGTGCAGATGCTTCTTCTGCAGAGCTGCTTTGTGTTATTCGTACGGTGTGTTCTCGAGTTTTTTTGTTTGTGTATTTGCTTGCGTTATTTCGGTGATTTTTTTTTTTCTTAATATTTAGGTAGTTAACTTGTATTTGTACCTCATTCTTTAGACACAACACTATGAATCAAGAAAAACTAGCCAAGCTTCAAGCTCAGGTCCGAATAGGAGGAAAGGTAAGGAAGCCATGAGAGCTGTACTTCCTGTGGTTGGATCTGTGGGCTCAGAGAAACTCTTAATGAGAAGGCATTTAAAGGCCTGAAAAAAAAGATTTCTTCACGCAATGGTGGACCTGAAATGGTCTACATCTTACTAGTACCTGAAAAGCAGTCTTATTTCAGTTCACGGCTACTGAATGAGTAGTTCCAGAGTGTAAGCTCATTCTAAGTCAGTGACTTGTTGTGACCTGTGAAAAGCTTACCTGTTGCCTGTTTGAGCTCTTTCTCTTCTGCCTGTTGGGAAGTTTCTTCTCTGGTATCAGCTTCAGGGTTTATCTGACTGTGCGCTGAGTTCTTTCTTTTATCTGTGCCAGCCAGTATGTAATGTGACAAAGAAAGCATATGGATGATTCCATGTGAGCATTCATTTCCCAACCATAGACAGGGATCTGGGGGATTGTAGAAAAGCTTGCAAATTAGAAGTTCTAGAATTGCTGTCTTTGGAGCAGTTTAAAAATGTTAACTGCTTACTTAGAAAAGTGTGGATTTTTAGATTTGATTCATCTTGGATGAAATGAAATTTTCAGACAGCATTTTTATATGCTGCTTATAAGTTAATATTTTTATAATGCAGCTTTGGGGGACAAAGAAATACTTCTGCTGTGATTCTTCTATCTTTTACACTTATGAAAAATCTTAGGATTGGGACTGGCAGCTAAAACTATAAGTAAAGAAAGCTGAGAAGTGTTTTCTGCTACAGAGCATTATTACAGCTCAAAAAAGAGATGTTGCTGAGTGTGAAGTGACTTTAAATTGAAAGTGTTGTGTGTATTTGAGTGTTGCAGGCTGTTCTCTTGATTCTTTTCCAGGGAACAGCTCGCAGAAAGAAGAAGGTGGTGCACAGAACAGCAACAGCTGATGACAAAAAACTGCAGAGTTCACTCAAAAAACTGGCAGTCAACAACATTGCTGGCATTGAGGAGGTATGGTGATAGTGTTTCCTGTGTGAAATTAAATTCACTGTGGTGATTTGGTGTTGTTTCTTACTTTCATTTTCTTTCTCAAACTCATATGTCTGATTATGTGTAGGTGAAGTTACTTGATGTTTTTTAAATTTGTCTCATTTACATTTATGTGCACATATCTAGAAATAGAGGGGAAAAGGTTCTACTGTCCAGACAGCGAGCACAGGAGATAGTAAGCTGCTTGTGATACATGTCTATTGCATTAATTGCAGAACAAAAGAGCTCTTGGTTCTTACCCTCTTGAACTGAAATTACCTAATTTTAACAGTAGGGCAGTGAGTGTGCATTTATTGCACAAGCACATTCAGTTCTTACGTGGTGCAGAACCACATAAGGGAGGGAATCAAAATCCCTGGAATAGGAACTTACAAGTCCATGTTATCAAAGCTAGATGCTTCTACTTTGTCAAAGTAAAACCAGAATTGTTTCTGGTAGAGACAGGAGATTGGTATTTCTTACAGTACTAGCAAAACTCTACAGAAGTGGCTTCTGTATTGGAGTGAAAGGCTTCAGGTATTCCGTACCATTTTTGTGTGTATTAATTTTTCAGGATAAAATATGAACTGGGATAGAAACTCTTTCCAAAATGCTTTAGAGACTGTGACGCTTACATGTGGGAGGAGGTGGTGTTCCTTCATCACAAGCTCCATATTACAGCACTGCTTGGTTGAAAAAGCATAATATTTAATCTGTGGTTAATTAATTAAAGCAGGGTTACAAGGTGACCCAGAGGTCTCTTTGTGCACTCCAGAAGCAAATGCAGATTCAGTAGAAGCCTGGGTTGCCTGAGAGCCTTCATACTACTGCTGCAGAAACACTTTTAAATTTGTCTGTTACTGGAGTATGGTGTGTTAGAAGCTGTGCCAGACAAACAGTCTTTGTTCTTTTTGCCCTCCCGCAGAGCATAAAATCTTTATTCAGACACAGTTAAGATTTAAAATGTGTTGACATGGAGCAAGATTGTTCAAAATTCTTTAACCTTGACGGCTTGGTACGTAATTACAGTACACTGCTGTATTACTCAGGTAGACCCAAATTGACATAAGTACATAGAAGCTGAGGAGGATTGTAATGTTGAGTCAAACATAGGCAGAGAATTTTTTGTGATTTGTTTTGAAGAGACTTTTGAGTATGATGGCGCCTAAAGCATGCATCGCTTCTCTTTACTTACGTAGGAAAGGGATGCATCTTTTTTCCATGTAAGAAAAAGTTCTGATCAAAACATATTTTGAACCTTGAAAATGGATAACTTACATGTTTTAGATGTATTCTTCAGTCAACAAATTTCTTTTCTCTCTGTAACCTCTAATAAACTCACAAAATTCAGAAGTATTATTAACAGATTACATCTGTTTGTATAAGTAAACTCTATTCTTTTTTATCTGCAACCATAGCTCAGTCACGCCCAGGAAAAAAAAGGAACTTTCCCTTCAGTCTTTGTTAACTTTAATTAAAAAAAAAAAAGGCAAAATAAAACCTGCTAGCAGGTATCAATATGAGCTTCAGTAGTAGGAACTAAGCGGGCAGCTGTGTTGGCTGTAAATTTAATCCCTGGTGATTCAGAACGCCAGGGCAGGGGAGCAGAGTCATTGTATGTTGTGCTTAGGCTCAAAAGGGTCATCATGGAATTACTAGCAGAGCACAGAAGCCAGTTTGAGTGCAGCTAATTTATAAATCTGCAGTGCTGTAAGAGATAAGTGAGGGGTGAAGATCTTAGCATTGGGCATTTTTAGCAAGTAGGCCAAATTGTGAGTCTTAGGCTTTTGCCAATTCTGCTGCAGAAACAATAATGTTTTCCTGAGAGGTGACATAAATAGCTGGGAACGGCAGTGTCTTAAACTGCTGTGTCAAGGCTTTTCTGTTACTGCTTTTAGTCTGTAAAGAGTTACCGCAGAGTTGGTTTTCCTTCTGAGACATTCCTGATATTAACTAGTTTATGCCTTAAAGGCTAATAGCCTCTTTATTTTACTTTAATCAAAAACATACCTAGGTTGTATGATAACACAAACTTTGCATATTATCACTGTACTGTATAGATACCTGTATTTCTCTAAGGCAGCCATAGCTGTTAATTCAGCCTTTTCATACACTGTATATCTGAGCCACCTCCCCCCTCCCTTCTAACTTTTTTTTCCTTCTGATTCAGGTGATGCTAATTCTTGGCACTGTACTCATGCTTATATTATTACCTATACTTTTGTAGTTTCTTTAGTTTTAATATTTAAATCTAGTTTTGAAATAATAATTTATCACACTTTTCTTCAACAAGATGCTGCGGCACTTTGGTAAATGTTGCTCTTTATGTATTTGAACAGGTGAACATGATAAAAGATGATGGAACAGTTATTCACTTCAACAACCCCAAGGTTCAGGCATCCCTCTCTGCTAACACTTTTGCAATTACTGGTCATGCAGAGGCTAAACCGATCACAGAAATGCTTCCAGGCATCTTAAGCCAGCTTGGTGCTGACAGCTTAACAAGTCTCAGGAAGTTAGCTGAACAGTTCCCAAGACAAGGTAGGTCTTAGTGGAATCTTTCACTGATGATCAAAAAAGGAAATGCGGTCTTAAAATGTTGACCCAAACTTAATAGCAACACATGTCACTTAAAAACATGTTTACTTGTACTAGCCTCTGTTGTGGAAATATAATGGAAGGAAACATCTATTTATTTTTTCTCCCCCAAGATTCTGCATAGGCTGACCTTGATGTAAAAATAAAACTTAGAAATCTGCAAAGTCAGGTGTGCAGTAACTTCAGGTGCACAGTTATGTATGACAGAATAGTTAAGAAAAACAAAAGCAGAAGTTTTTATCTAGAAAATCTCAACAGGTTTTGTTTGTCAAGGTACTGATTCTGTTTTTTTCATGAAATGTTTTTGTTGCATACTGTATTGGATGGTATTATTAGGCTAAAGAAAATGCCTTTGATAATTGAGAAAGATGGATCATCATAATCATATTTTATTATGACCTCAGTACCAGTATTTCTTTACTATGACTATTTAAAGCCAGCTTTAAATCAGGTGGACCAATGAGAAGAAATACTTTAAGTTCCTGCATTTCAGATGACTTCTAGCATGATCCAAGGTCCATGACTTACAGAAGAGTAGGTTTCATGTGGGACCCTTGATGCAGAGATGCTTATTCCACGCTTGTGGCCTCTTGGTAATTGAATCATATGATATGATTTTTATGATGGTGTCACTGCATCAATGGACAAGGGAAGAGCCACTGATGTCACCTACCTGGACTTCAGGAAGGCTTCTGGCATGGTACCCCACACCATCCTTCTCTCCAAATGGGAAAGATATAGATTTGATGGGCACACTGTTCAGTGGATGAAAAACTGGCTGCAGGATTGGGTCCAGAGAGTGGTGGTCAGTAGCTCCATGTCTGAATGGAGATGAGTGACAAGTGTTGTCCCACAGAGCTTAGTGCTGGAACTGATACTCTTTTTTTGTCTTCATTAGTGGCACTGACAGTCAGGTTTAGTGTGCCTTCAGCAAGTTTGCTGGTGACACCAAGCGGTGGGGTGTGGTCAGCACGCCAGAGGGAGGGGATGCCATCCAGAGGGACCCAGACAGGCTTGAGCAGTGGGTCCAGGTGAACCTCATGAGGTTCATCAAATCTAAAAGCAGGATCTTGTACCTGCGTTGAGGCAACCCTTGCTATCAATACAAGCTGGGGGATGAAAAGATTGAGTGCAGCCCTGCTGAAAAGGACCTGGGAATACTAAGAGATGGAAAGGTGGATACAAGCCAGCAGTGTGCCCTTGCAGCCCAGAAAGCCAACCTCTTCCTGGGCTGCATCAAAAGATGCAGCCAGCAGGGTGAGAGAGGTGATCCTGCCCCTCTGCTCTGCACTGGTGTGGCCTTAGCTGGGGTACTGCATCCAGATGTGGAGTCCTCAGTTCAGGGGAGACACAGGCCTGTTAGAGTACATCCAGAGGGTCACAAAAATGATCTGCAAAATGGAGCACCTGTCCTGTGAGGGCAGGCTGAGAGAGCTGGGACTGTTCAGTCTGGAGAAGAGAAGGCTGACCTGATAATGGCCTGTCAGTATCTAAAGGGGAGCTACAGAAAAGAAGGGGACAAACTGTTTAGCAGGGTCTGTGATGACAGAATAAGGGGAAATGGCTTCAAGCTTATAAAGGGTAGATTTAGGTTGAATATAATAAAAATGTCTTCTGCAGTGAGAATGGTGAGGCATTAGAATGGGTTACCCAGTGATTTGGTTGATGCCCTGTTTCTAGAGACTTCAAGGACAAGGCTGTGTCAGGCCTGATCTAGCTGTGGTGTCCCTGTTCATTGCAGGGGAGTTGGACTAGATGACCTTTAAAGGTCCCTTTCAGCTCTAAGGGTTCTTTGATTCTGTATGCTGGTCCCAGATGGGTATAACATGATCATTGCATTAAAACATGTGGCTTCAGTTGGAAGATTCAGTCACTGCTGATTTCTGTCATTTGATCGTTTGTTAGCTCTGCATTAATATGGCTAAGCATTTGAAAATGGCTGTGTTAATATTCACAAGTAGATCTTTTGGTCATACTGATTACTCTTGATATCCCAGTCACTTGCATGTCTGTTTCTAATGGGGTGAGCAGTATGGAGGGGAATGCCTCCTGTTTTCATCAGATTATTGTCTTATTTTGTTGTGTGGTTGTCCCTAATCTTGTATGATGAGAACTCAGCACCAGATTTCTTTTTGTAGTGTTGGACAGTAAAGCACCAAAATCTGAAGATATTGATGAAGAAGATGATGATGTCCCAGGTAAGCACATCCACTTATATGTCCATTTAATGTACAAATACTTAATTCATGCATTTAAATACCTGGCTCTTGATGTAATTATTCCTCTCAATTGCTAAGAGAGGCTTAATATGCTGGGCAGCATTGAAATAGTGATGTTTCTGGATTCTAGTTTGCCTTGCTGAAATTGCTTAATTCTTAGTTTAAAATACAGGGAGGCTGAATGGGTGAGCAAAATATCTGAATAAGATTTTAGGGCAGGAAAATAAAATATCTCTAAAAAGATGTGCTTGGCGTAGTGTTCAGAGTGTCGTTTTAAAGCATTTTGGGGTGGGATTTTTATTTTTGCAGTAGAAGAAATTAGGCTTGTCAATGTCTTTGTTTAGGAAACTTTCATTCCAAGTTGTTAACTGTATAAATTACTACATTATTTTATATGCATCAGTATAGTGTATTAGCCAAAAAAATACACAAATTGATGACCCAGATTTTCAGGTCTGGCAGTGAGTTTGAGTTTGCATAAAAATACACAGATCTCTTCCAAGTTATCTAATTCTAGTTAAGCAGCCACTTATTGTTGCACTCAAGAGGTAGTTAAGCTGGTGGCTCAAGACTCAACTGCGTCTAGGAGAGCACCTCTGAAAATCAGTCTGTCTTCATGTTAGAACCTCCACTCTGAGTGTTCCTGTATATCTGCTTCTTTGCATATATTCAAACAAATCCTATTTTTTTAAAGCTATTTCAAATCCCACTTAAAAAAAAAAAAAAGCAAACTATGTATGTGACTATCTAGTTAAGAACTACCTAACATTTCATATAGTAAATGCATTTTCGTTAAACTGAAGTTGTTGTTTCTGGGCATCGCTGTATTAAATATCTTCATCTCTTTCAGATCTCGTAGAAAACTTTGATGAAGCATCAAAGAATGAAGCTAACTAAATCATTAATAGTTCTGGAAGCTGGCATGGACTAGATTTAAGAAATCAGCTATGTGGTTCCAAAGTTTTAAAGAAACAGAGAACATCATCTGTTAATAGTTCAGTAATATAAATATTTTGTATTTTTATGATACTGTTTGTTCAGCATTTTCTGTCAGTTGATTTTGCATTTTGCACTTACTCCCAGGATCTACTCTTTTGGTCAAAACAAAAATGTCAGTACAGTTTGAGGGGTGTGTGCATGTGCGTGTGTGTATGTGTGTGGGTGTACATATAGTGGAGAACAAATTGGAGAACACTTTTATTTAACCAACTTCCCTTTTCTTTCAAAAGAAGAAATAAAATGAATCTTCAGCATTATTACTTTTGATTATCACCAGATAGTACACAGAAAGAGTAGAGTTAAAAGTTTTGTCCACGTTTTGTGACCTGAAGGCATTACACCATTTAAAATTTGGGTTTAGTTTGCAGTAACTATTGTACTTGAAGATATTTCTCATCCATGTTGAAATGTATACAATATTTGTTATTAACCTTATGTTGATGCCCACATGTTGCCTTTGACAAGATATTTTATCAGCTTGTTTGGTACAGTAACTTTCTAAAGGAGGAATCTTGGTCCCAGCAAAGTGATTTTTTTTTTTCTCCTTTCTCAGCTTACTTTCTTATTTCCTTAGTTTTTTGAGACAAGCTGATGTTTGACTCCTTTCACATAGACTTAGCAATATGTTCTCCTTATGAACGTGTAGGGTATATTAGGTCAAAATGAAAACAAACCCCTTGGTTTTCTACCATCAGGTCACTTAGAAAACTTGGAAGTCTAGTTGGTAATAGTCCAGTGCACCAGTTTTGTACAGTGACAGATTTTTGCTTGAATTCCTTCAGGCTGTTCCCTTGGCATGACTGCATTTACTAGCAGCTGATGATCCAGCGTCACTCTTATGGCACTAGAAATTAAATGCACCATGTGAGCAATGTTTAAGGTGGGAAGAAAAAGTTGTTGACATTTTGCCTTGCCTCCTGCTGGGCAGTTTGTGCAATGACTAGCTCTAAAGGGACTTTTTTTTTTTATTGCCTGTATTTTACCTTTGCCTATAACCTACCTCTAGGTTTGGTGTCATCTATTTTAGTAGCTTACTAAAACCCACAAATGCTCCTCAGGCATGAAGAGGACATTGGGAGGTACCGCTGGTACAGTGCAGTATTTATGACCTTCCTTTAAAATGCTTAATGTGAACTCGATTTCTCAGAAGCTCTTTCAAGGTTCTTGATGTTATGTGCATTGCAGTATATTTAGACATCATTGTAACCTGTGTCGGGGCAGCTGTGGCTTAAGAAAGCCATTTTTTTCTCCTCTACTTTTGTCACTTAACTATAGCTTAATTGGAACATATCAGCTTTTTTTTATGTAGGTTCATATGCTATAGAACTGTAACAGTACCAAGTAAACAGTACATGAGTCTGGTGGCATCATGACAAAACCATGAAAGCAGAGCTGAAGTGGCTTGTCATCTGAACTCACTTTATAGATCTTGTTCATTTTTTGTTATATTTTATATACTACATGGATCTTGCTACAAAATAAAATAGCAGTACAGAAGAGGAGAAGTTCTCTCTTGTGCGTTGCCTCCTCCCACCAGCAGTAGCTGAGGAGCAGTGAGTGGATGCAGCCACTGTTTCACAGTGATATACCCTTGCTGATAGCTACGGAGGAAGATACATGCAGGATTAGGGAAGATCGTGTTAGAGCTTTAGGATTTCACACTTTCATATACCCACACTCCTGTTTTCCCTGTGGTGTTGAATGAAACTTTGGTTTGTCGTATGGCTAATCTTGAATCAGCTGCAGATTTTTCTGTTTATGAGGAAGAGATTTCTTCATTAATGTGTGCAGAGGCACACTGGGTTGCCTTTTGCTGCTTTTGAAAGCTTGAAGCAAATGAAGAATACTAGGAAACACGTAGTGTTCTACCATTTGCTTAAGGAGCATGAGTGAAGAACATTTCAAAGTAGCAGTTGTACTGAGTTTGTTTATGAGACATCCCTCTTGCTCCAAATACTAATCAGATACTGAAAATTTTTGCTCCACAGTTTCTGATGTAGCAAGTATATGGAAAGTAATTTTGTGAGAGATTAAGAGTAAGTGATGGATTCAGTGAACTTGTATAGTTTAACTTCCTAATTCTTACAGAATGCTCATTTAATTTTTGTTCTTGGTCATGACAACTTACACGTTAAACCACCGTTCTTTCCTGTGTTTGACAACCAGTAAACTAACTAAATATGCTAGCTTATGTCGTTATCAGTTTTCTCACTGTACCTGAAAACAGTCAACCACTTATGATTTGCTGCTGGAAATACTAGAGCTTATCAATCATTAAACTGATTTTAATTAAAGTAACTCATCAAGGCTCTTGTGGGAAAAGCTATTTTTCTTCATATTTATTCATTGTATTACTCAAACAGCGTTTGTAAATTCTGGTGCAATGCAGAGTTAACAACAGTTTGTGTTGCTACAGTGAAAACTCCACAGTGAGGTGGGCAGGTGGTGCATCAAAATATTCTTTGCTTGGCTTGAAGCTTCATAACCACTGTAGTTCTGTAGTGAGTTCGCTCACTACTTAAGCGCTGACATACAAAAGGTACTGATAAAAGTTACTGACATACTAAAAATCTTGGCAGTGACTTAAAATAGTATTGGAAAGAGCGGAATGTAGGTTGAAACTTTTCTTGAGCTGTATACGAGAATCAAAGCTGAATCGCAGAAGACTGTAAGAATCAAGAACTTGGCAAACTTTTGAGACTGCAGACACTGGTCTCCTTTAATAGGCTGCCAATAACTTTGTGTATTTTCCTAGTAAGCTACAAAGAGGAAATGCGTGACTTGGTGGCCTCAGTCAGGAGAGCAGGGCTCATGCAAGATGGGTGGCAGTAGTTTCCTGCAGTCAGCAGTGCTGGAAACTTGGTATTAAGTGATGGTGAGGGGTTTTCTTAAGCAGCACTGGCTAATAAGTGAATTTGCACGTGAGTGTTAGTAGGGTGGAAGGAGTTGATGTAAGAAGAACATTTGACAGCTGTGGAAAAAATAGGGCTTGGGTGATTTTATTAACTAGTGTAGGAATACTTGAATGCATGAGGAATGATAAGGGTGAAATCAGAACTACTGCTGAAATATGTTGAGAACTCACTGTTTGTCAACGTTCTGTGGGAACTGGGAGTTGCTATGAAATCCCTTCTGCCTGGATCTTAACAAATAATGTTTTGGATTCAAAATGGGGTCTGGAGGTCTTAATGGTTTCTTTACTGAGTGGTGCATTGAATGATGAGTGTACTGCTGCTTACAAGAAGGAACTGAGGCAGCTACAACACAGTGAGGTTAAGCTGCTTTATGTGAGAGTTGAAGTAATGTCTCTCTTGAGGGGCCCTCTAGTGAGGATTCTCCTGGGGCTTCCCTGGAATCAGACTATGCTGCTCCAGACAGTGGGGATGTATGGAGGTGTTAACAAATTGTCCTGCAGGTGAAAGGTGGGTGAGTGAATTCCCCCACTGACCTTTAGGATCAACCTCTTCTTGTTACTTGAAGACAGCAGTATTTTGTTCAGCAAAGTGACCAGATTATTCTGCAGATCAAGATTATACTAATTAATTAAAAGATCCATGTTTTGTAATTGAACAAATGAAATGATGCACAAGTAAGTACATCACAACAGTCTTAGCAACTTTATGGAAGCGATTGCAGAAGTGAGGGGAATGTTATTCACATTCAGCTATTTATTTTCCCATAAAGTAATTTTTATTTTTTATTTTTCCCCCTTTTCAAAGACCATTTTGCAGACACTGAAGAACTTCATGGATTTATTCAGAAACATGGGGGCTGCAGTGCCAGTCAAGAATTCAGGTAGCCAAGCAGAGCAAGTGAAGAGACTTAACTCTAAAATCGGTCTTGCTGGTATGTTTGGGTGGAAGCTTGGGTTTATGCATAGAGTGTAGTAATTGGGAACTAGGCTTTTATTTGGACTCTGGCACTATATTTGACAAGAAGAAACAAATGCGTACATCTTAGAGTGCCTTAGTTTGCCTTCATTTTGGGAGCACTGTCCTTCCTCACGCAAGTATGTGATACGTAAATGAATAAACAGTCTGGGTGGCTCTTGAGAGAAAAGAGCTGCATCTGCAAACGTTATGAAAGGCTACTTCCATGTGGTAAGCACATCCTGTTCGTTGGGCCAACAGTCCTATTAAATACCCCCTCATTAAACAACAGACCCACGGTTTGTTCAGACGCCACTTTCTCTTGGCAATCTGGTATCTGTCAGATTCTCAAATGCTATACAGCATTTGCTTGAATTCTCTGTTGCGGATGGACTTCATGAATATGCTGAATCTGTCACATCCTTACAGTAAGAAGAGACTATTTAAAACTCCAATGAACAGATAAAGTATCAATAGTAAGGCAAAGGTTTAAACAATAAAAAGGAATTATATTCCGTGGTATTTTGAGTTGTCAGCGTATATATTCCAACTGAGTAAGTTATGTGACCTCTCACCTTTTCTTGCAACATTCTTATGGCAGCTATAGTAACTGCTAATGTCAAAAAGTAATATTAGAAAGTATTTAATGTATTTTTAGATTGTCTGATGCAACTTAGCATACAAAGAGGAGCCAGTACTATGTGACCAGCTTTCTTCAGACACTGAGAAGTGTTGTGCAAACTGCACTTTCAGAACATCAGATCTGACTCTGAGTCCAGATGTGAAGCTGGAAATTTCCAAACGATGCAAATTATTGCCAAACATAGGTAAGTGAAAACTTAAAATCTCAACAAATTGTCAGCACCTTTGCACACCAGGAGAGAAGCTTGATGATAGGCCTGCACCAATCTAATGCTTCCTCACCACTGAGTGAGATAAATATGCCTTGCTTTTTTTTTTTCTTTTTTCTTTTTTCTTTCTTGAGCACCAGAAGTAGTAGCTAATCTGTGCGGCCAACTGGATCAGCTTGCTCAGCTGGTTGCAAATCACTTCTTTTTTTGGTTATTTTTCACTTTACTGTGAAAGCTGTACCACATGGTTGTGGTTGTACTTGCATGTGCTAAAAGCTTGACCGTTGCTTATCTTGACAGCTTGCTTTCATTGGTTCACTCAGCTTGTGAAACTGCATCCTGCACCTTGGCAGCAGTGTTTGAACTTGCAGGTCTCAGATTCCTGCAGTGAAAGCTGTATGTTCAGGGCCCATCTGGTTGTC
>JAOWBP010004015.1:18764505-18790142 GCA_028571105.1 Tragopan temminckii
GGTTTTTTTTTTTTTTTTTTTTTTTTTTTTTTTTGTACAACAGACAGAGGGGATTGTCCCCCTCCCCTCTGCCTTCGTGAGCCCCCATCTGGAGAACAGCATCCAGGACTGGGCCCCCAGCTCAGAAAGATGTGGAGCTGTTAGAACAGGTCCAGAGGAGACCACAAAGATTCCTACAACAAAAGGCTGAGGGAGTTGGACTTACTCAGCCTGTAGAAGAGGAGGCTCCAGGGAGATCTCATTGTGGCCTTTCAGCATTTAAGGGCACTTATAAACAAGACAGAAGACTACTTTACGTGGTCCAATAGTGATAGGACAAGGGGGGATGGCTTTAAACTAAAAGAGGGGAGATTTAGGGGAGAAATTTTTCACTGAGAAAGTGGTGAGGCACTGGCACAGGCTGCCCAGAGAAGCTGTGGATGCCTCACCCTTGGAGACCTTCAAGGCCAGGCTGGATGGGACCCCAAGCAGCCTGATCTGCTGGGTAGCAGCCAGCCCACAGCAGGGGTTGGAACTGGATGGGCTTTAAGGTTCCTTCCAACCCAAACCATTTGGTGATTCTGTGATCCGAATCAGGTTTTGCTCTCAGGTATGCTGTTTTAAGGAGTTTTCTGGATTTGTCTGATTTCAGCTGAGATTACCTTATTCACTTTCTCAACAGCAACAAAAAACTGTCAATGATGAAGCGTGTTCCTGTCATTCTAGATGGACAGCATTAGAGGAGCAGCTCAGAAAAGGAGAGAGGAAAGCATTCAGATTGTATTAAAGCACGGGAGACAGGCAAACACCTCCAGGGCCTTTTAGGACTCCTGCTGAGTCTTTGCAAGGATCACCTCTCCTCAATGACATTTTACCAGCAAGTGCTTTTTTTCTAGCTATACAATTGGCTTCCTGCCTCCACAGATTGCCTCCAGCCTCCAGCCACTTCCAGTGCCCCAGCCCTGCTTCTATGCCCTGGTGGTGCAGAGATGACAAGAATTTGGTATGTGTGTCAAACACATATCTAGATATGACAAAACCAGTATCCAGGACTATTTTGTGTACTTCCTAAAGCAAAATACAAATTCTTCTTCAATGACTGAGAAGCTGTAACATTAAAAGGAAAAAAATAAACACCACACCACCCTAGAGGCAGATATTCATTTGTATGGAAATAGAGATTGTTTTTGCCACAGAGAAGCACCGGGTTTCACAGGCTCACACTATGAGTATACTCCATTTGCCGTTACTGTTTGTTTAACCCCTGAATGAATACAGTTGTTAACTGACTAGATTTACTCCCTAAATATCAAATACAAACTGCCTCACGGACATATCAAGGCTGTCATCTGCCATTTCCCAACGAAGATGCCACCCTGCCACTTGACTGGAGCAAATTAAATATCAGCAAGCCTCTTCCTGTCTTAGCAACTGTGCTCATGTCACATGAACAAATCCTACAAAACATACAGTGAAAGCAGAAAAAGCCAACTTGCTTCATCCCATGCCCAAGGAGAATGACAGGCTGAGCTACAAAGCCACCCTCACATGTCAGCATGCCTTTCTTCTTCACAGATGTTTAATCTTCCCCTCCCTACATATCACAGTTTCAAATCCTGAGTTTTCAGGTTGTTTTCCTGTTCACAACCAGAATCTTCCCTGCTCCTCTCCCATAAAAGACTGCACTTTCTGTCATTCAAAACTGCAGAAATTCACACTTCCAGTCCAGGGCAGCACACAAAACAACCTCACTGGCACTGCTGCCAGTACACAACTTGACCCTATGGAGGAACCTGGGGAAAGAGAAGCAGAGCTCCTCTCTTTCTGATCAGGCTCAATACTTCTGTCTTCTTAAAACCATGCTTGTTTAATCCAGTGCTGAAATAGAAAGTTACCAAAGCATCAGATGGTGAGATATATGATTAGAAGCCAATATACAGTCCTTTATCTTATAGTTATCTAATCAAATCTATAGTTTCTTGCATTTAGCCATGTAGGTGCTTGATCCCAATAACCTTGCCCCTTAAGCAGAGAATAAAAGGGAGAAAGAAAAATGATGCCTGCACTGATATATACATTTAAATATCATATCTGTAGAGAAGAAGCTTTTGCAGAAGACAGAAAATCATACATATATAATAGAATGTCTTTCAGATTGTAGTCCACAAATGTTATTTGTATTACCCTGATAGAACAGGCAGTGTGATTACTGAAGTGCTGCAGCCAAAATTTGGTGCAGAGACAGCTGTCAAACACCCCACTTTTTTCTTCTCCTTCAGTAGGTGCATCTTTAGTGATTATTTGCATGTCACCTGCTATCAGTGACTACGGGATGGATTATTACTCAACGTTCAGGTAAGAGCAACAGAGCCTGTTGTTCTAACTCAGATACTTAAAGCAGTGTGTGTACACAAAGCATTTGCAGGATCACAGCTAAGCTGATGTGACTAGGAGCATAGGAAGAATAGCAACACCAAGGAAGGCATTACCACTCTCAGTTACTTATGAAGAACAACATGTCATACCTAGGCTGATTTCTAGCCATGCAAAACATCAGAAAGCCTTCCAACCTACAAACTGAATGTTCACAAGAAAAAGTTTTCAGCCCCAGGTTTGAGTTGCTGAGAATCCAACAATCTGCTTTCTCCTACAGTTCTCCATGATATTATTACACTTTTTCTCCCTCAGCAAAAAAACATCTAGAAGGAATCAGTTCCAGTTAATTAAAAACTCAAGGAACAATTTCAAAGATTCATCTGGGCAGGGTGCCTATACTTTTAGTGGGAATTCAGTATTGCATTTGAACCAAACCTCTCTCTGAAACTTTTAAAAAAGGAAAATATTCTGGCGCTTTGCAATGCAACCTCCTGGCCTGGAGGGAAAAGATTTGCTGAAAACCAGCATTTTTTCCAATACAAAGCGTGTCAGCAGATCTAGCAGCTGCAGGTTTTCACACCTCTGCATGGAGTGGGGAGCTGTGAGCCCCCAAACTCTATTACTGCAGAGCCAGCCAGGTCACCCTGCTTCAGCAGAACAGCTGTTTCAAAAGGGGAAGGACAAATTCCAGGCATGGAACACGCAGGTGATATTAAACACAGCAACAGTCCCCACAGTGCAGCTCACAGACCAGATGCTGCGAGCCACAGGAAGCTGCAAAGTTAATACAGAGGCTCAACAACAACAACAAAACCAACAACAAACAGCTTTGCTCCCAGAGCTTGCCCAAAGCATATCAACCACCGAAGGCAGGGAAACGACTGGAATAAACTTCACATCACTGAGAGAGCCGCCTGTGATGGAAATTGCTTGCAAGCTGCTGTGAGGAAAGAAAGTAGCAGGAAAAAAAAAATGCAAGGAAAGAGTGCAGAGTTCTTTGACTTTGCGTTAGAAATACAAACACTGAGTGCACATTTTTCCCTTCCAAAAAACTCCCATGGTTTTGTGTTGTTTTTCTTTTCTTTCACATAGAGAAGATAAGCACAGGCATTCAAAACAACATTTTCATCTGTACTGACAGAAGAATGTGCTGCCATCAGAAAAATTTGTCTCTGAGCTCGTCAAGGAGTAACTGCTGAGAAAAGATCCAAGAGAGTCCAACCCTTTTTTACTGTATTTTTCACGCGTGTCATACACTGTCTCAACTGTGCTAGAAATTGAAACAGTCATTTAGCAATGATGGATTATTTCTCATTAGCATATCTTCATGTCAGTAACGAACATCAATCAGCTTATATGAAATTAATTCTCTGTGCATTCCATTAAAATGCACACCATATGTTGGCTGAAACTTACATCAAACAAAACTGCGCTGCTGCAGAAAGCTTCTTTCTACAGCTATATCCAACAGCAACACTGAGTCAATTTGCATTAAAAACCATGTAAAAACATGTTAAAAAAGAAAAATGAAGTATTTCATGCAACTATTTTCAGCCAGCGGGTTCATTATCTGACTAGCTGAAAGTGACAGTATTGATCCATCTGAGTACCTGCTGTTTCCTTTAGGCCCAATCAAGGGTCAGAACCAAGAGTTTCCCATTCAGCCAAATAACACCTCCCAGAATTGGAATTCACAAGGCAGACCAGGAGTCTCAGCTTCTGCAGTGCTTGCAAGACATACATCATGGTATTTGGTTTTGCTCTCAACCAGTCACTACCATATGCTTTACTCAGTGTGTCAAGCAAACAGTATTATAAGAGACTCAAATGCTAAACCTTTAAGAAGCTTAGGAAGGAGAAGCATAACCAAGTGTCAGTTGCCTGAGGCATTCTTCAGGAATTCTGTTTGACATAAATTCAGGTGCAGTTTTATTCTGGTTAACCAGAATCCAGCAGCTTCGGGAAAGAGAAAGCCTTCCTCTCTGCCTCTGTGCTTAGTCACCACGGGCTGATGAAGTTGCCACACCATTTCAAAGCAGCAGCTGAAGAAGTTCAGCACCTGGTCCTGAGCAATACAAGCTTGCAATCAAAATGGTGGCCAGGTGTTTCGAGAGCAGACACAAAAGGAAGGCAAAGCACAACTGTGTACAATTCCCCTTAACAGCAGGGGAAACAACCTCCTAGCTTGGCAGCCCATCCTCAAAAAAAAAAAATCAGCTGATGGTGAACCTTCTTTTCAGTACAGTTTGCTTTCATGTCTAACAGAAATGCTGAAAATCCTCCTTCTCCCTTGCCTGTACAGCCAAACACATGGAATCATTTATGCCATGGAAATATACTGCAGATTCTTTTTATGACAAGATACTCTCAATTTAAAACCTTTTCTTAACCCTGTGTGTGTAATGTAAAGGATCTGCCCTTTGTAGATCCCTGCCTTGTTGATAAGTCTTCATACTGTGACTACAAGATGCTCTCTGATCATTCCAGGCCAGAGCCTTGGAGAACCAGAACCACCATCACAAGGTGCATCAGGCAGGCTCTCATACCCTACTTGCTTTTCAGTCAAACTATCATCACAAAAAACAACATCTCTCTTTCAGTGGTAACTACAGAATTATGGAAAGAGGAGGACTGCAAATTGATGGGGGTCCCCTCCCTGCAGGAGCCTTTGTCTGGAGATGAGGAACATCCAGTTTTGTGGAACAAGCCCACTCATCCCTACACCTTCTGAGGAGCTGGAGCTGCTGTTCTTTGGCACTTCTGTTCATAGGATGCTGTGCACAGGCTTTAAGAGCCAGACCTTCTTCCCCTGCCCTGCACTCTTTGCAGCTTCAACATAAAAGTACATTTTGTCCTAAGTTAACTTCTTAGAATACAGCTTTCAGTAAGTAGGTGAGCTACCTGTCAACTCTAAACTGCCATATTCATTAGTGCCCAAAAGTGCATACATAAATTCTGCAATGATAACTAATAGTAAACGACTTAAGAGTGGTCACCACATGGAGAATATCCTTTTTCTTATCACCTTTTGCTCCCTTCTCATTACACCTTTGGAAAGCTTCAATAATATCAAACTAATATGGACACACAATCTGCATGCATCTACTTTCTAGAAGTTAAGTCTTTCATGCTATCAAGAGAAATTCTCAAGACACATTGATATTTATGACTCCTCCTTACTTTCAAAGTTCTCTCCTATACACAGTTAAGTAAAATCTCCAAACACATTGAGTTTTCTGTTCATTAAAAAAAATTAAAAAATCATACTTTCCTTTAAAGGATATCCTGTAAGGAACCCGCAAAATTAAAGCTGGAAAACTCAACTGTATCATAAGTTGAGGAAGTTGAAAGCATGCTGCCATTCATTTTAGTCATTTGGAAGCAATTCTGTTTGAAACTGCTGAAGGCAAATTTCATTGTAAAGTATGAAAGCTCAAGATCATCTAGTTACTACGATGAATGCCTGTTAGAGCTTCAGTTGGGACTATTGCCTTCATTTATAAAAACACAATTTCTGTTCCAACAACAGAATTAGCATAAGTACCCTTGCAGTCTTGCTCACAAGATCCATCAGCTATATCTTCTTTCTTATTCCAATCTGAGATTGACGTCAGCAACATTCACAACCTTCTGAGAACTCATTCTCCAGTTTCTACTTAATTTGATGTCTCAGAACATTTATGACTCACAAAACCTGGTGTTTAAAGCTTCAGGGTATGAAAAATGGAAAGAAATCCAAAGGGAAAAAAGATTGCATTTAATATAGTAAAATAATAGTAAAGAGAAGGAGCAAAGAAAATATAGTCAGGTACTATATTCAGCAAGAGCAGTGCTGTAAAATTAAGAACTGCAATTTTCTCTATCAATAGTCAATGAAACAAAGAAATGATTTTCTTTTCCATTCAATACTCAGTGAATTAAGATGTCAATCATAAAAGCAATGTTAGACACACAGGATTTCTGCAGCAATGATAGCTGGGCAAAACTTTGGGACCATGAGAGAACCAGAGAATCAAGCCTCTCAGCAGAGAGCACACCTCTGCCTCTGGGGGAAAAGCACTTCTGCAGCCAGAATTCACTGCTGGAAACAGCTCCAAACTGCAAGCATGAATCCAAAGAGCAATCTGTGCTGTGCAGAAGTGCAAAACTTGAGCTCATTTTTGAGAAATAAGAGGTAGGAGATAAAGATGCAAACAGATTCCATTCTAGTAAACACCTGCCCTTTCCTCTGTAGATAGATAGGTGCTCTGTATCCTTTGGAGGACAGGAAAAACCATGCTGACAGGGAGATTCATTGCACCTCACAAGGACACAATGTGCTGCAGTACTTCCACTCTCTGACGTGGTGTCCCAAGTCCCAAAGCCAGATCCATGCAAGGCCATCTTTGGTGAAAACTGAACTGTACTTCCTTTCCCATAAAGAGAATATCAGTTACACTAATCCCTCAGGCCTTGACACACACTCAAATTAGCATTTTTATTGTTATTAATCAAGAATTTAATAAATCAGATCTTAAAATTAACATGTCATGGGAATCTTTTCATTTAAAAATGAGAGATTCAGTGAGTCATGACTGAAAAAGTCACTCAGCATCTCCCTTTGAGGGACCATTTTGAACAAATACTTCATTGAGCAATCTGATTTTCATGGAACACACACGACTCACCTGCGGTATGAAGGCAATTAAATTCATATCAAATTTCTTCTATCCATAAAAAAGTGGATAAATTAGAAGTGAAAATCCCTCACTTCTCATATTTCCCAGTGACAGTGCATTTAGCAAATACGATATCCTGAATTTATTCACACTTTCCTTCCCAAAAAAATATTTTAAAAAGACTAACAATGCTGCAGTGCTTCTTGGACATGCAGAAAAGAGCTAAAGAAAAAAATACCAAGAGAGTTTCTGACATTATAACCAACAAAACAAGTACTACCTCTTTGCCTTTAGGTGATAAAGAACTGTTCTTTTAAAGAGAAAAAGCACACGTTGCTGCTTTTAATCACCAAAACAACTGTGGACACATTCTCAGACACGAGGAATGGCTGACATTCCAGAAACTAAAGTTCTGAAAACCCCAGTGGGAGCAAAAGGGATACATGTGTTTAATACTTTCAGTACTAGAACATATGAACATCTTGTTAGTGGAAAATAAAGCTATGATGGGAGCTACAGGTGGGAGAGCTGTTGAGTGACTCTGAGCCCACATGTGGTGTGGATGTCATTGGTTTAACTCACAGCCATTAAAAAGTAAATTGCCAGAAAAATCAGTATCATTTTTTGCATTTAGGTGAAAGATTATTCAAATCAGTGTTGCCATTCACAGTGGATGACTTCTTTTGGATTTCTCCCTTTAGATACCCTGTAGCTTCTCAATAGAATGATGACATGGTTCTCATGATTATTATTTAGATTAGTATTTTAGTAGAAAACCTGAAATAATTTCACAAATCTCCAAGACTTCAGAATGACAGCCACAGCTTTGAACATGCTACAGTAGAGAACATGGTACACACAAATCAGAACAGCACAAGCGTATCACAGAAGCAGAACAACTTCCTTATCCCCTGGATAAATGGTTAACCGGCACAAGCGAAAAGAAATGATTCATTTTGCACTTCCAAACCCTGAAGCCTCAGGGAAGACTAAGCACTCACCACAAATTTACTTCATTTAATATCTTTGCAGCAGTGATTTTTCCTGCATACTGTTTTCAAGATGAAGGGCATTCTTAAAAAGAAGACACACATTTCAGCTAAGGATTACAAGCCTTAAACAAGCAGGGATTTTTAGCTGTGACACAGCTACAGCACAGCAGTTGACTATGAGCACCGGTATAGAAATACCACTCATTTGGTGGCACTGAGTTCCTGTTATCAGCCAACCCAAAAGAGTCCCTTCTGTGCTTTACACAAAGTTTCACAGTTAGGTAAACAAACCAAGACAAGATTTGGTCAGGAAGGGTGTATACAAACAGGCTGAAGAGCTCTGCCAAATGCATGTTCCCCTTCCCAGGAAGCACAATGCCCTGACACAAACAGCCTCGCATGGCTGCAGCCCGTGTGGCTTTCAGGCTGTCACAGAAGGGTTGGTCTGCAGCTTCCTGCCTGCAAAGCCCAGCCATACTGAGCTTTCTGCACTACCTGCAATCCACCAAACAAGTTCCCACAGTTCTTGGAATCAGTGCTTTCAGAAGGAACACATTTCCAACATGCAACACAAACCTTCAGTCTTGGGCACCTTCAATAACATGGAAATAAGCTAGATACATAACAGGACTGAGTCCGGCACTCAGCATTCATCCTGTTGCCAACTGGAACCAGCCCCACAGCTGTGCTGAAGGGACAGCCTGCAGTGATTCAGGCAGCAGAAAGCAGTAACAGCAGCTTCACAAGCCAGCAAGGACTGGGAGTGATAAAGAGAAGTGTACAGGTTAAAGTCCACCTTTTATGCAGGAGAGTCTCAAATGCAATCTTTGATCAGTCCTGCCTGGCTATGAATTTCCTCTGCTGTTATTCCATACTCAGTGCATCAACTGAGTAAGAGAGTATTGAGACTCTGGCACAGTTGCCGAGTGAGGCTGTGGATGCCCCCTCTTTGGAGGCATTCAAGGTCAGGCTGGATGGGGCTTTGAGCAACCAGGTCTAGAGAGAGGTGTCCCTGCCTGCAGCAGGGGGTTGGAACTAGATGAGCTTAAAGGTCCCTTCCAACCCAAACCGTTCTATGATACTATGATTCTGCAAACTGACTGCATGCTATCTCATGGCCAGAACGCTTCTTTTCTAAATAGAAAACACATAAGTCAACTTTCTGTCTTTTTCTCATCTCCTCTTATTCACTCCTCTGCACAACTCAACTATGTAGAATTCTGTTACAGCTGTATTCTGCCAGATCTATCTTTACAGTTAATGCAGAAGTGTTTACAAAGGCACTGTCTGACTTCTGCATAACACAGAGCCAAGTGAAAACTACAGGATGAGTGATACAGCCTTACGGAAAAGCACACAGCATGAAGGTAAAATGCACAGCAAGGAAGCAGTTTAGCTTTTGGTGGTAACTCCAATGGGAAAGCTTTTTTTTTTTTTCTCTTTTTTTGCCTTCCAATAATGCAGAACAGCTCTAGAATTAAAATAGTAATAAGAACAATCCCAAATATACTTAATGGGAGTTATTTCTCATTCTTCTCTCTTTCAAAGACAAATAAATTAGAAAAAAAAATTTAAAATGGACCTGCAGACAACCGGGCAAAGGAATTCCCAAGGACTCGCAAAGCCGCCTCCAAGCAGCCCACCACCATTCAGCACAGGGAGCTGGGCAGGCTCTGCACTGTGGGCACTCGGCAGAGCTCAGAGCACTGTGCTGTTACCATGGCACTCAAACACCTGGTACCTTCAGAACAGCCTTATCACCCATCTGCAGAGCAACAGAGAGAAAGCAGCAGCTGCATCTTTGTACAAGCCACGCAAAAGCAGCATTAGGGTGAATAACCTGCCTGGTAAGCATCCTGTGCACAGATCCCCTTTATGTTTTCTCTTATTTTAGCACTCTGGCTAGAAGAAAAGCAGAGTATCACTTGATAGACACCAGTAACACGTGTGCATGCACGCACCTACACGCACTGCTCTCCCTCCATGACTTTACCCTCCAGCACTGGCACAGAGCAAGCAGCCAGCTGAGACAACTGTGCCACTGATACTCCTGAAAATAACATGTGAGGTTCAATATTTGAGCCTTACATCACATTAGGTTATTTCAGAAATGCACGTTAGAAGCTACTGTGCTCTATGTGCTGCACTCACAGCTGCTCGCCCCAACTTTCAAACTCTCCTGACCTCCCGTTTCAGTTTCAAGCATATCAGCAGCAAAGTCAGCATCATAATGTCACAGCATGACACTGCTGCCCTCTGACACCCCCACGCACAGCAGTCTCAAGGACCTCCGGCTATGCTGCAGCTTCGGCACAACTTAACTACAGTTATCATGCAAGAGTGTTCTGGGGACCTGTTTGTTTAAAGACAAGACAATAACAGACAATTTTATGTTGTGGATAAGGAATAACATTACTGTTTTCCTCGTGCTGAAAGGATCATCGCTCATTCCTCTTTCCAGTAATTCAACAGATGCTTCAGGGTTATGCATATGACCTTCCCTCCCCATGACTAAGCATAGCCCTTGTTGACAGAAGTACGGAAAAAGAGTGGTCAATATCTGGAAGCTTATTTCATGCTGTTTAATGAGTCAGAATGATGTTAAAGAGCTAGACAGCAGAAAATAACTGAAGAAGTTCCCACTGTTAGATGGCAGGTACTCCACTTGTACCACAGAGTACAACTGCTCCCACCTCAAAACCAGATCCTGTGGTCAAGTTCACTGTTTCTGTCTCTAAATTCAACCTTTAGGCCTACTCATAAGTGTTGCATGTACAGTACTGTAGACAACACAATGCATGAAAGGTACAAATGTGACTAAGCTCAATAAGTAGTTGCATTTTCTCTATTGACCAAAAACATGACACAGGTTAAGTACGTGCTCGCTTGACGCAAGCACTATGAGAAGTCATAACTTCCATCCACAGTACTGTCTTGTAACCACAGTGTAACCAGACATATTTAAACATGGACTATGTCTAGTCATTATTTCAGTTTTATCTTTCACATAACATTGTAACAACAGTGATTCTGACCAGACAGGCACCATGGGAAAACATTTTGAGTCACACAAGTCCAAATCCCTTGTAAAATACAGCTCATTCTACTGGAAGGTACCAAAATATCTCTTCTGGATTCTGCCGTAAAAAGCATTATATGTGGAAGGTCGAGGGGTCAGAAACACCTCTGTCCTTTCAACACTGAAGAATTCCACCTGAGATTTCCCAAACAAAGCTTTTCCCCTACTGGGCAAGAAGTTGACATCAGCCCCTTCTCTTTATGAAGGAGCTAAAAGTTTGGACCATCTGCAGTTGGATACAGCACGGTACCTCTGAATGTAGTACTGTAACTTTTATTTTCCTGAAAGGCACCGAACAGGGTCAAATACTCCATATTCCTGATAACTCCGTGAAGGTGTAGCACACGGACATACTATGCCCTGCAATGAGATGAAACTGAAGATGAATTTGGCCTTTGCTGTAACGCAGACTTGTAATGAGATAACAATGGGATTGAGGTGATTAACTGTAAACAGAAATAAACCTGAAGAGCTAACTGTTTAAATGCCAACGTAGGAATGCCCCGCTCAGCAAGCTTAGGCTGTTAAGCAAATTCAAAAGCCTCTAAAAACAATAGCAGAAAGACTATTCTTTTTTAAGTGAGTAGAAAAATGAACTATGAAGATTTTTATTGCTGCATTTTTCCATCTCTCCCTTTCAGCACTGTTTTAAATCTAATCCTAAAGAACATTCAACGTGGCATGAGCATCAAGTCCTTCCCAAAGCAGGAGCATCACTACTGAGATATAACCAAGACTTTGGTTTGAATTACACTTTCAGTACCTCTTCTCTGGTCAGATATTCTACACTGTGTTTTAACATCAGAAGCAGTGCTTCACGGCCACTCAGCCATGATGATTTTTCTTCTTGGGACCCATTAATCCCCCAGTGCTGCAGATGAGATACAATCCTCGCCTCCCTCACAGGGAGGAACATTGTTTTTTCACTATCCTAACTTCATCCACTCTAGTTCTTTGCCTTATGAGTAAAAACAGAGGACCTCACAACAGCTGTGAACCCACTGAGCAGAATCAGGCTCATTAGATCTCTGGAGACATCCTGCACTATTCCATCTATACATTAAAATTACAGAACTCATCTTTTTTTAGAAACAAGCTTTGTGCAAGCATTAGAGTTTAAAGTCAGTGCTAATAAGGAACTTATCAAAAACGTGATGGAAATAGGATGCCAGGGAATAGATGATTCTCTCATCTGAAATGCATAATTAGCGTTTGCTTAAGTGTGCAATTAACATTAAAATGTACAATCAAGTATGATGGTGTTCTAAATTTACCTCCTTTAAATGAAAAAATGAACCTAGTTACCAGCGTTACTTTTTAGAATCTTTACCCTGGGAGTAGAGCTGCACAGCAACGTCCTGTCATCCAGGCAACAACTGACACAAAAATCTTTTTTAAAACACTGCATATTTGCCTTGGAGATGGCTACACAGCTTGGCGTTTATTTTGGCTTACACTTTCCTCTGTTGTAATGGTAACTGCCAAGCAGCATAATTAGCAGTTGTCATATTCCTGTTGGTGAAGATCCTTCCCACAAAAGCAGAGCAATGATGCTTAGTACTCTGTTCCCCCCTGTGCCCCAGAGCTGTGCCACACATGTCCCAGACATCCACCCCAGCATCTCAGACCCCTGCAGGTTTCAGCAATTAAGCCACAGAAATAGTTTTGTTAATGGGAAAGAAAAAGTTGTACTCATCCTAATAGTTTAACTCTGATAAGCAGCACCCTAAAAAAATAAATCGTACTGTAGTCTGTATCATGGAATCATAGACTTATTTGAATGGGACCAATGTTGTCTCTGAACAGCACATCCCTTTTGCCTTTCAATCTGAAGTTAAATTTAGCCTGAAATTGCTTAAGAAGGGGGCTGCAAATCATTTCAACTGTGATACCAGTTGCCAAAGTCTGCATTTAGTTATGTTTTTTATTAATCACATTTATATTTATAGCACATGCAACAAAAATGAGACTTGTTTAGGGTGCTGCACAGAAGTACAACAAAGTGCAGTGAAATTCCTCGCACAAATCACACACCATGCTGTGCCCAAAGTGGTATGGTGTGCAGGTGTTTGGGGCTCAACACTGACACTGATTCTCCATCAGTGAATCTGCACTGCTATCCAAGGAGCTCGTGGAATTAACCTAGATTGAGCTAGCACCAAGGATCAGACTTTGCCCCCTCAGCGCTACGTTGCTGTAAAGTTCTGCTGTTATTATTACTTACCAGCAATAGACATCACAATGTGCAGAAGGAAAAGAAAAAAGAAATCTTTCACTGCTCTCACCTGAAGCCAAAACCTTTTACTCATTCACCTCGCTTTCACTTGGATCTGGCCAGAGTGGCCCTGTCTAGCTGCTAGGCAACCCGAGCGCTGCATTTAGTGGGAGCTGTATGTGTTTGCTAAGGATGTAATAATGCTGCCTTTGAGATTTACTCATAATAAAAAAAAATGAATATCTGAAATTATAACAGCTGTCCTTTCTGATCACTGACTAGCAGCTCTGGGAAAACAAAACAGGTGGTCAAAAACAGAAGTAGCCACATGTACAGCACACACACAGAGAGGGATAATAAAGCAGCTCCCAAATATATAGTTAGGGAGATGTTTCATGCGGAACTATTATTACAGCTGGCAGTGCTGTAAAAAGCATCTAATCCTAGAACTATATTTATGCAGATATTAGAATATCTACATAATATTAATATATTTACATAAATAATATTTTAATTTAGAAAGGATAATTACTGAACCTCATCCAGCTACAATATGAACTTCCTCAGTAAAGGTCTTTTAAGCAATTTACATCAAATCACCACTCCAAAGCAAGACATGAAAGACTTGAAAATAAAACACAATCAAGTGATCTTACAGTTCCCTTTTAAAGAAAAAAAACAAAAAAAACAAAAAAAACAAAACTATCCCGTATAATCCCTCTCAGGAGCATTTTACTGTTTTGTTCTCTAGCAGCAGAGCTATCACACCACAAATATCTTTGACAGGTCCCATTCCTCCCAGTCCCCAACTCAAGAGAAAGAGAGTTTCCTTTCAAGTCTGTTCAAACAAACGGGTCATCTCCCAAAGCACTCAGTCAGTAGCAACTGCTAAGAAGCCTTATTAAAATATCAGTTTGAGTAATTGAGAAGTTAATGTCAATAAAGTGAAAGGCCCAGTAATTATGTTAAAATTAAACAGTGCAGTTCTCATCTTTGATCATTATACCTGATAGGTTGGCACTTCAAGCAGTACAAGGTTTCCCTACCTGCAAGAAAACCCAAGGATCTCCAGGTAGCTGGGCCCTGCACCCAAACATTCTGCTTTTCTGACCAACACAGCCAAAAGTCAATGCAGGAAGTCCCAAAGATCACTGATCATTCTGGATTGTGGCGCAGGACAGACAGGAACTTTCCCCAGCCTTGAGATTTACATGACATAAAACCAGCTTGCTTGTGCAAAGCCCCTTGAGCATGCTGCAGCTGCATCCACTTCCAGAGATCTGCAGGCACCCATGGACTGAGAGGAGGCTGCTCAGAGCAGTGATCCTACAAGTGCTCCTCTCTTGGTTTTATGCAGAAATTTGAAATGGTTCCTTTAAAGACCCACACCTTCTCTTTCCTGTCTTAGTTTCAGATTAAATCTGATTCAGTTAAGACTTACCAATGTTAAGCAGCCAACATAACTGGAAAGTTTCAAGTAAAATAAAGTGTTAAAGGAACTACACACACAGAAACTCAATAGCAGCTGTAAATCATTTTAAAAAGTAAATCAGCAGACAGGTTGGTAGAAAGATTCCTCATTCCTACACATAGGAGCGTAGTTTTGGTATGCTACTGGCTCCACACTATGACGTGCAACCAGAAGAATACAATGAAATTACAATTAGGACAAGAAGGGAGTAAACAAGTTCCAATAATGTTTTTTGTGAGGTTGTTTTTTGGTGGTTTTTGTTTATTTGTGTTTCCCCTTGAGCAGTAAACACAAAGTTTTTGTTTCAGGTCTTTAAACCACAACTCACATCAGGAATCCACACAAGGAACACAGAAGTAGAGAAGAGCACAAGTCAGTCTGGAAACTATCAAGCACTTACACGAACCTTTTACTGAAAATCAATTTTAAATCAACAGTGTTGCTGGTTAACTCCAGTGTCACAGGTTCTACAGCGTGCACCCACATCTTTTCTTAAGTTTAAGGTTATTAAAGTCTTGTTTTCCTGAAATCTTCAAACGTTTACTTAAAATTAGTGCTTAAATCACTTTAATCACAGTATCTTTGTAAAAAAACAAATCTTTCACAATGCTTTCTGTCTTGCTTTTAAACAATTTATTAGAGAATTCCATGTTCTGAGATCAAGAAAAATCAAACACAGGATGGACGACTTCTTCAATTGTTCAATGGGCCTCGGCTCCAAATATTCTCATTACCCAGATCCCAGACAAAATCAAGCAGATCCATGCCAGGTTATCTACATTCGTTTCAGTACCAGAATTTAGCAACGTAGTCAGGATCTTTCATTATATAATTTGCTGTACCTTGTACCCACTGTGGGAATCAAGTGTTTCTGCATTAGAGTTGGATAATATTTTTTTATTTCATGGTCTCCACTGTCATAGTTCTTTTTGGGAGCCTTTCTACTTTACTTGGGGGAGAGTCTCTGACAGTTTACATCACTTATCCTCTAGATGAACCTTCCCTAGGAATGCACACTCAGTGTATAAGAGTATATATATATATATTTTATCATACACATTGCGAGAATATCCTGCACGAGATTGATCAAACCAGAGAACAGGTCGTGCCATGCCCAAGGAAGCGCCTGAAGAGACAGCGAGAAGGCCTGGCATCATCCCACTCCCCTGGTGCTCTTTGTTTAACGAAGACTTGGAAGAAAATCCTATCAATACGACAAGAAGAGCACTGAGACATCTTGGAAACAACAGGATAGCTGCTGACTGACACCAGATAACGCACAAATGAACAAATGTAAACTTTGGTAAGATTGGCTGGGTACTCCACATTCACAATGGGGAAACAGGGGAAGAGGATAGGCAAAGGAGAAACAAGGTACAAAATGTTGTCATTGTGTCCTTAGGGGTGCTCCTGCTTGCGGGACGGCCGCCATTGCAATAGCGAATAAAATCTGCTTTTATCAGAGATACCATCCTGACAAAATTATCTGGATATTTCCAACACCCAGCAACACATAAAATGAATCATACTGTCTACTGTTGCAGTAAACAATAATAGATTTCTGCAGTTTAGATTCTCACTCTGGATTCAAAATAGTCACAATGAAAAGGGTGATTCAGATGCAGTAATAAGAGGTCAAATATAAATCAAGCTTCACAGTTCAATTAGAAGACTGACCTTAGCTGGCTGTGATAGGGTTTTGATAGAAATGCTATACAGTTTCAACTAATCTTCAATTCTGACCTTTAAGCTTAAACTTGTGGGAGAAACCACGAAATAGCTGTTTCATGTTGGTGAGCTAGCTCCGGGAAATCATTTAAAAGAAAAGTAGCCTGGTATCTCATTTCATATATTTTCTTTTTACACAAAACAGAAGAATCTTGCTAACTGGAACTGCAGCTGGAGCCCCATAGTAGTCTGAAATAGGTCAATGCAAGCTTGGGCTTTTTTTTAAACACACTCTGTAATTCACTGGGACACAGAGAGTTAAGGACTGTCAGGACAAACACTATGGTACAAATGCAATTGAAGTCATTTGCAACTCTATAGAATGAAAGAACACACCTGCTTTCCGTGAAAGGGAACATAGTGAGCTGTTGACACAATTGCTCGGCCTTGATCCTCCACTCTGGAACGTTTTTTATATATATATATATATTTTTTAAACTGGGCCAGAAGGCTGTCAGACAAGGAGCCATGAGCAGACGGGCCCTCCAGCTCACCTGCACAAACTCTCTTCCCATTTGATTCACCAAGAAGCCATTTCTGTCAAGGCGGTATGAAGCATACCTCTGAGGCAGGAAGGTCCCTGTGCCTTATTCAAAGGATGTTGAAGTGACAGCAGAAGCTCCGTCTAGAGATCAATCGCTCAGTGCTCACTGAATTTTTTTTATTTTTATTTTTTTAAACCTTCAAGTGCTCACTCAAAAGGTTCTATGAAAAGCCTGATGATTTGCTTTGGATTTTGCTTCAGTTTAATAATACAGTGACCCCTGACACTGAAGAGTATCAGCTTAAGACCAAATCAAGAGCCCCATCAGTCAACTGAAGCAGCAATACAAAGAGAACTTACAAAAAGAAAGCTATGCTGCAGGAATAAAAAGAAAAAAAAAAAAAAAAGATAGCCAGACAAAACATATGAACAACAAAATCTATGTTAATAACAACAACAACAATCTAACCTCGAAGCAAGCTAGTTTTGTCATATCTTTGCTGGGTTTAGTATAAAATATTGTTGAAAATGCTGGCACTTACCCAAATCTGCAGTTTCACCCGCTTGTCATTCCTATAAACTGTTTTCACTTTGAAGTCAATTCCTACTGTGCTGACGAAGGCCGGCGTGAAAGTGTCATCAGCGTATCTGAAGAGGAAGGATGTTTTACCCACACTGCTGTTGCCAATGATCAGGAGTTTGAACATGTAATCAAAATTCTGATCCGAAGTATCTTTCTGCCTGTATCTGGCATCTGTTACTGAAGCCATCTGAAAAAAAAAAAAAAAAAGGACAAACATTGTAAAAGGACAGTTCAGTACTTAGTACTTGTTTTCTTTAACTGCATACTATATGTTTAGCTTATCTCTCTTCTCTCTAATGACGTAAGCGCTACATCTACCGAAGAAAGAGACATACCTTGAAAACTTCTTTTAAATAATGTCTGTAAATTTCTGCTATCCACTTGTAGTTCTAAGATTTCCAGACCCAAGAAATACACCTGTTGCACTGCTCTGTATGTAGGAGACTAACAGATGGCTACTGCAGACTGTTCTGATAGTACTGGGGAAACCGCACTCTTTACTCCAGTGGCAGTTTGCCATCTCTGCTGCTCCCATAAATAAGTACTGCAACAAGAACTAAAATCTCTGACGTTACATCCAGCTATGCTGTTCATGGAGCAGCCACTGAGGCAGGTGAAACTAAATTCTTTTTAAGACTGCTAGGGAAAATCTGCATTTTTAGCTCATGCACCACCATCATTTTTATACTTATGAAAGTTCTACCTTCCATATTTACCGATTAAAAAAATATATATATAAAACCTTAGCAACAGGAGAAGATGAAACATCAGTTGACAAAAGAAATTTTAGCTAACAACTTCAAATCCATCCAACAGCTACCTACTCCCAAGACAGCAATTAAACAGAACACGATAAAATGCTGCAGGCAGTATTTCTAAAGGTAAATGATCCCTGGATTCAGAAACCAAAAAGTAACTGCAGTCTGAAACCTCAACACAGCCACTGCTCACCAAGCAACCCTGGGCTTCTCTATAGCTTCACAGCTCCAATGCTCAGCAGGAGAAGACAAACCCCTGCCTTTTCACCTCTATCTGTACCATAGCAGAAGACAACGACGCAGACTGAACTAACTAGAGAGGAGAGGAAGGAAGTTTCACCCTGCAACATGCCACAGTTTTCATCACCGATGCTGTTTCAAAATCAATCTGCTGTCAAGCAGATGAAGGTTTGGTTCCTTATAAGCAGTCAGGGCTTTCTGCAAACACGGACAGCAGCAGCTCAGATCTGATAAGCAGCTGCATGTCCACTTTCTTATCAAATCTCACTCACACAGTGGATTTCACTTGCTGGAAAAAGTGTTTAATTTCCACTGTATTTAAAAAGCCTTAAACCCAAAACACTGTCCAAAAGCCAGGTTACACTGATACTCCAATTTAAATTAAGTTCCCAGGAGAGGGGAAACAAATTGTTGCGCACGTTTTAAGTTTAAACTGAGTTGGTTTTGCTTTATCTCTGATTACACACCTGCAACATTCCCATACAGAAAGGGCCACATAGACCTTTCACAGGCTGTGTTTGTGAGGACAGCTGTGAAGAGCTCCAGCAGCAGCTCGATACCCAACAGCTGCACTGCATGCAGTCACATCTTCCCACCAGCAGTTCTCTGCAGGATACAATCCAGCCCTGATACACACAGTTCTTAGCTCCAGCTGCTAGTCGGTGCTTTGCAAACGCTCCAAAACAACCCAAGTACAAATTTTCTTCTCACCAGCGCATCAGAAAAGTGCTCTTCTCTTCATCTCTTGTAGTTCTTAACACATCTCAGCGTCCAGCTGACACACACACTCAGGCACACACATTCACTGCCTCTGCTCAAATCTTAGAAATCTCAGCTGCAGAAATTAGGAATCCAGATTAGTTGATTTGTGCCATCACTGAGCTGGAGAACAGTGCGAAGTTCTCTGAATAATTTCTCTTCCTCATACAGAGGTATAATTCCACAAGTGCCATTGACAATGCACCTGCACTGGATAACAAAAAAAATAAAAATCTCCACTTCTCTATTTCAAGACTCCATGAGTGGAAAAGTGAGATGCCTTCATTACTAAAAGCCTGGGCAATTACAAGATTTAGAGTTAGATGGTTTTCCACTCATCAGTGTCTCTATCACCACTTTTATGGAAACCACCTGCAAACTCCAAGCCATTCTTTTAAATGACACCCTGCTGCTTCCATTACCCCCCTAGATTGCTCTAATCAAAAGCATACCTGGCTACAAATGCCACTCTCCAATCCCAGTTAAAAAAGCAATTACAGAACGCGACCAGCTGGAGCAGCTTTGTTAGAGGCACAATGCAGAAAATAAGATCAGAGGATACTTGCAGAGGACGCAGCACAGTTGTCATAGAAGCACACCTCTCGCTGCCTGGCACTGGTGGCTGGGCTGTGTGTGAGATGCTGCAGGTTCTGTAACATCACAGGCACTGCTGGAGCACAAACATTTCAAAGAGAATTCCACCTCCTTGCTTGAATTTGACTTTTTCTTCCTCCTCCTCCTCCTCTGATCGCTGAAGTGAAACTGGAAGGATGGCAGTGCTAATTCCTGATAGCACATCATTACTGAAGCTTCACTCAACAAGCATTTGGGCTGAAAGCCTTCAGAGGGCTGCCCCAGAATTTGTGCTCAAATCCTCAAGCCAAGTCTCCCAGTTTCTTTCTCCTAATTCTCATCCACCTTCCTCTCACTCCCTTGTTGCTTCAGGCTTGCCCTTGTCAGGACTCCACAATGAGCTGATTCAGAGAACAGGCAGATCCCAGCTGAAAATAATTCCTCCTTTATTTCTCCTGTTCTGCTGGGCTGCTTCTGAAGTTGATTCAGCTCCTGATGCAGCTCAGCTGGGGGAGCCAAGGGAGGGCACTGAGCAGTGGGATGGCAGTCACTAAGCCACTGAGAGGAAGATCACTGAATCATTACGGTGCTAAAAGAACTCTAAGATCACCCAGTCCAACCCCAACCCAGCCCCCAAGCTCACTGACTGTGTCCCTCAGTGCCACATTGCCCCAGTTGTGGAAGAACTCCAGGGATAGTGACCCCAACACCTCATGGGGCAGTCTGTACCACTGCATCACCACTCTTGCTGAGAAGGAATTTTTCCTAATATCCAACCTGAACCTCTCCTAGTGCAACTTAAGGCATCTCAGCCTAAAACTCATACAACAAAATCTTAATTAGAGCTTATTACCACCAAAGAACACCATTCTCAGTTGAAGTGTCTCTCCTGCCTTTGGGAGGGTCTCCTTGCCTGCCCTCAGCCACCTCACTTAACAACAAAATAGGCTCACATCGATGGCACTTAAAACTACAGAGAAAGAAATATCTGAAATATTAACATGATCAATCTATATGCACTCTCTATATTACACATCCTGTGCAATTCTGACAGCCGCAACATATTTTAATATTTGTCACTGCTTTATGTCTAAAGCCCAAACTGACATTTACCACAAATGCTTTGTGTTATATACCAGTGGCAATTTAAAAACGATTGCTTAACTGTTTCGTCATCATCAAATCACCCTTTTTCAGAGTCATAACCTCCTTTTTTTTTACTTCCATCTTACTGCTTCTGCACTCAGGATCAGCCAACAAAGAACAGAAAAAAAGGCACTCTATCATTTAAAAGGACTAAGCAGTAACAGCGTGGAACAAGAGGAGAGGCACAGTCATAAGCACAGCTGTACCTGTTTGACTCCTGGCTATCCACAGTTACTGACATGTGGAAGGAAGAGAAAAAGATCACCAGATACACTCACTTAGAAGCAGAAATAGTGAGGCTAAGTAAAGGTAGAGGCAGAAAAAAGAATTACATAGTACTGAAGTCAACAGTCTGTTGCTACAGACAAGTAGATCAGCAGTCTGCCAAGGCTCACAGGAATGTGGTCAGGAGCTCTAAGAATGATACAAATGATGACAGAAACCATGCGGTAAGGTACATGGTAGGGAAGAAACAAAAAAGCAGCTAAACCAGAAGGCTCCTTCACCCCTTCTGTTGAGAACTGAGCAGTAACCCACAGGAGACATTACTCATGTGCAGCATAACCTCTTTTCAATAGACTTAATAATTTGTTTGGGTTTTTTTTCCCAAGAAAGTATTAAGAAGTATGTCTACATTAAAAATATTCCAGACCACAAGCTACACATGTAAGTCAGTTCTCTATTATAAAAACCCGTTCCTTTGTGTGCTCTATTGTCTGAAAAAGTAAAAGTGTTGGTTTTTTTTTTTTCCCATTTCAGGACTTAAACTAAATTTTGAATTAGATCTCTATCTACTAATGGAATTTTACAGCCAATACATGCTGTCCTAAGACGAAAGCTCATAAAGGAAATAAGGCCGTGACCTTAAGGTCTTATATGGTAGGACTACAAGAGAGATTTATCAGAAGCAGAAAACACACTACGAGCAATTAACAAAACTTCTAATAAGTATGCAAGCAAGCGATAGTTACCAATTTAGATCTATAATCCATGAGACAGATGGAGGCTTTGCTGTGAGTTATATGAATCAAGAGTGGTCACTGTTGAACCTGTGATGTAGAAGCAAAAGGATTACTATGTTTATGATAAAGATGGATAACGAGAATATTACGTAAGACATTAATGAGTAGATAGATTAGACTGCAAACACACTGCTGTATAAAGGTCTCAACTTCCTTCACTGGAAGTAGAAGGGAAAGCCCTGCAGCACACAAAGCAAAGAGAAATGGTGTTTGAGTTAGTAACAGATACTGAGATAACAGTAGATAACTGAAGCTATCTATAAATTTTAAACAAAATTTATTAAAGAGAAATCATCTAGGTTAATCTAAAGTTTAATTTCCTGAGATGCTCTAGAAGTGGATGCAAAACCTCGGACAGGAATTGTTAACCCTACTTCCCTGTTTGAAGGAAATAGAGCCACGGAGCACCTGAAATGCACCTCATGTACTGTTCTGCACACAGCCTGGGTCAAAGTCTGCTGCACGATGATTACAACTGGACATGTAAATGCAACCCCCTTACAGCACATCTATGTAACAATACCTGCCTTAAAGCAATTGTTATTCCAGATTTAGACCAGAAAAGCATTACAGAATTCAGTCCTCTTTCTCACACTTACTATAACCTGAAGGCCAATTTCATCTCTGATGCATTTCTTCTCCAGAAAACAAGGGTGAACCCCACTGTGCTACCTTGATTTACATCGCATTGCCTTGTGGAGTGTGCTGGAACAGCCAGGCAAACTCAGACTTTCTGGAAATAAACTGCAACCACCTATTCTAGGTAGCAATTTGGAACCACCGAGGACAAATCCTTTCTCATGACCCACACAGTTGATAATTGTCCCACTTGGCACACAAAGGAGCACCTTGCACTTGCCCAGACTACTCCACATTTCTGTTTCCCTGTGTTCTCACAGCCCTGTCCTCTGAAGAAGTTGTTCTCTGTAGCTGCCTTTGTCTCTCACTTCAGCACTCAGTGGTTGCAAGGAACCTTTTTTTAGAAGCATCATCCAAACAACTGAATTGCTAGATCTAGAACAAAAATAAGTCAAAAGCATAAACAGAAAGAAAATATTTCTTTTCTTACTTACAGCAAAAAACTAAAAGTGATTTATTACTGAACCCAGTAATCTTCACAATTAGATTTTTTGTAGTGGATTTAGTTTGGAATTTGCACACAGTGATTAAGTTGCATATAAAATATGCATGACAACTAAAGAAGAATAACTTTTAAGCAAGGCAGTCTGTTTATTACTACCTGTTTAGATTTGAGCTTTAAAAAGTCTGTTAAGAATTTGCAGGATGTGGAACAAAATTCAAGAACCTGCGACTGTTGTCCCTGTCCCATCAGCTCTCTGCATTCACAATTACAGTGTGCAAGGCAGCAGGCAGGGGCAGTTGTCAGATGGATTTCCTTGAGGCATGTGTTTCTCCATGTCTGGAACCATGCCTCTCCCATTTCCTGCCCAACATCCTCAATTGCAGGGCCAGGACAAAACTCTCAGGAAGAAGAAATCTGTTGCTCTAGTTTTACAATAGCAAAAAATGTAAGGAAATAGAAGTTCCATGTTGTTTACTTTCCAGATTTACAGTTCCCCTTTGATTTCACCTGGGATAAACTGCAAATCATGAAATACCTTTGAGTATTTCTCTACTGAATATACCAAGGCTGCACAATGAACTAAAACCACTCACAGCAACGCACGAAGCAGATACGCAGCAACTCTGTTCCAGGACGTGTGGCATTCACTGCTGGTCCTTCTGCAGTGGGAGGGCTGGGAGCAGGGTAGCGCTGCACGGGAACACAGCTCCCTGCAGGAAGCTGTGACCTGGCTTCCAACTGTGCTGTTAATAAAGCAAGCTTGGCTACTTGGGATTCATAGGACTTGGAGCTACTGTCTGACCATAACCAGGCTCAGCATGCAAGAAATATTTACCAATCTTTGTACATCACCAGGTCTAAAACCTTTCACCTTCGTGTAAAAGCAAGCTGCTGTCCTGAGTAAACCAGGTGACTGGAGACTGGTTTTGTCTTGTAGGAACCACCTACAAACCAGAATCACAAGGAGACGGGGCCAGCGCTCTGCAGCGCAGGTGAAGTTTGTTCTGCTGTCTTCTGTCCTCACATCTGCAGCAGAGCATGTGCCATGAACGAGTGAGTTACTTTGCTTTTTGTGCTCCGATGCCCACTATGCTGTGATACAGGAGGGTTGCTAAGTGGAATTACAGGTGCCTCTATACTTCCTAGGTTTTAACTAACTAGCACTCCCAAACATATAAGCCTGACTGTCAGTGTCAAAGACCAAACAGTACCAAGGATGCAGCAGTCAAAACACACATTCATCAAAGCTCACTCAGCACTGCAGAACTTCCCGGGGAAGTACAGGCCAGTGAGCTTCACCTCTGTGCCTGGGAAGATCATGGAGCAGATCCTCCTAGAAGCTATGTTATGGCACATATGAGATAAGGAGGTGATTCGAGACAGCCAGCGTGGCTTCACCAAGGGCAGATCGTGCCTGACCAATCCGGTGGCCTTCTATGGTGGAGTGACAGCTTTGGTGGACAGGGAAGGGTGGTGGATGTCATCTACCTGGACTTCTGCACGGCCTCTGACATGGTCCATCACCACATCCTTCTCTCTAAATTGGAGAGGTGTGGATTTGAAGGATGGACTGTTCGATGGATTAGGAATTGGCTGGCTGGACACAGCCAAAGGGTTGTGATCAATGGTTCTGTGTCAGGGTGGAGGCTGGCCACAAGCAGTGTCTCTCAGGGTTTGGTCTTGGGACCGGTGCTCTTCAACATCTTCATCAGCAACACAGACGATGGCATTGAGTGCACCCTCAAGTCTGTGGATGACACCAAGCTGAGTGGTGCAGTCAATACATTGGAAGGAGGGGAAGCCATCCAGAGGGACCTGGACAGGCTGGAGAAGTGGGCCCATAAAAACCCAATGAGGTTCAATAAGGCCGAGCACAGGGTGCTGCATTTGGGATGGGGCGATCCCAGCTATTTATACAAACTGGGGGAAGATCTCCTTGAGAGCAGCCCTGCGGAGAAGGACTTGGGGGTCCTGGCAGACGAGAAGCTGGAGATGAGCCAGCAGTGTGTGCCTGCAGCCTGGAAGGCCAACTGTGTACTGGGCGACATTAAAAAAGGGGTGACCAGCAGGGAGAGGGAGGTGATTGTCCCCTTCTACTCAGCTCTTGTGAGGCTCCATCTGGAGTACTGCCTCCAGGCCTGGGGCCCCCAGTACAGGAAGGATGTGGAGCTCTTGGAGCGGGTCCAGAGGAGGACCACTAAGATGATCAGAGAGCTGGAGCACATCTCCTGTGAAGAAAGGTTGAGGGCACTGGGTTTGTTTAGCTTGGAAACCAGCTAAAAAAAAAAAAAAAGAGGGCTCTGGGGAGACCTCCATGCAGCCTTCCAGTACTTGAAGGGAGCATATAAACAGGAAGAGGAATGGCTGTTTTTGAAGGCGGATAGTGATAGGACAAGCGGGAATGGTTTTAAACTAAGACAGGGGAGGTTTAGGTTAGATACTAGGAGGAAGTTTTTCACACAGAGGGTGGTGACGCACTGGAACAGGCTG
>JAOWBP010004015.1:18790242-18810553 GCA_028571105.1 Tragopan temminckii
TGTGAGTACGGGCGGGGAGCGGGGCCGTGCGGAGAGGCTGCCGGGGGCCGCCGGGGCCGAGTCCTTCCTGACTGGAAGCCGACTCCGCCCCGAGGGCAGCGCCGGTGTTCTCCGGCCGTGTCCGGGTTCTCCACCCGAACGCCGGTGGGCTTCCCCGATTGTTTCGCTTTCTCTTATTTGGACGATAAATTAATTGTTCGAGGAGGGGTTGTTGGCTCCGCAGTTACGAGGCTTAGAGTGCCGTTACAGAGGGGATTTTCTGCAAAGGTTTTTTCTTAGGTGGCACAGGCAGAAAAGTGTATCGCTCCACCGTGCAAGTAGTTACAAGACATCCATTTATTTTTGCCCCCAGTTGTATCCCTCTCTTGATTCCTTCATCAAATTTTCATACAGCTTCCGTATTTTGTGAAGAACGCTCTGCTTGGTCTGGAGCGTTCAAGTACAGAAGACGAGTCTTTAACTCTGATTAAGTTCATTTTTAGCATGAAGCAGATACCTGTTAGGCATGGGAAAGTTTGCTGAAAGGAGGTAGTCTGTGTGCGAAGCTGATCGGCGAAGCGCAGGGAACTGGTGTGAGGTGCAGAGCTGCAGCGGTGCCCGGGTGCTCCCTGCTCTGGTGTAAGCTTGCAGGCTTCGTTTGGCCTCGATATCCTGTGTTGTTTCTTCAGTCTTCAGAATGGTTTTGAAACACTTGAAAAAGCTTGTGAGAATGAGCAGTGGTCAAGGAACTGGGAAGAACTGAGTCATAAATACGTAGAAATGAACACAGTGACGTTTGCTATCCAGAGGGCTGACAGTAATATGGTACCAAATGAAACAGAAATGGGAAGGAAACATTTCATATGCACTTGTAATCTATTTTTGTCTCAATTTTGAAGCTGAAGTCTGTTGTTTTCCTTGCTTTCTTTGTACGTTCTTATATTAAAAGTAAGATTCTCTTAATTCTTGGGGTACAGCCTTTGTCTATTGAAAAGACACAGCAGATGGTGTGATGGTGTTGGAATCCCCCTGTGCTTTTCCTATGCTGCTCGCAGATCCTGCACTGACCGTTACCCCATCAGTGGCTGTGCAGTGGCAGCACATCGGTTGCTTCACACCCACAAGCGATCAGGGGAAGAGTGTATCTGGAGTGAAGACAGGTTGTGGCTTGGTTTCCTTCTTTGTCTGGGCAGAGGTAGGGGGATGATAACTTGTTTCAGATTTTCTTTTGTTCCTCACCAGAATCAATGACAACCACTGGTTCCATTCAAGAAGGAAGTGCTTCAGGTCTTTTTGTTCAGCACAAAGGTCCTGCTCTTCAGTCTTCCAAGTGGCACTGTAGTGCTGCAGGTGCTTCTTGGTTCTAGAGTTTTCACATACTAAAACTACTTGAAGATAACTCATGTCTCTCAGTACCAAGATAACATGGGTCATTCTTTTTTGATTTGAAAAGTACAGGGACACTTAAAATATCTATCTACTGTGAAGAAACAAAAATAACAACAAAAAAAACACCAGGAGCTGTGTTTAAAAGAGCGCAGGAAGGGAATTTACAAAAAAAGTGAATAAATTTAAGTATCATAAAAGACTGATTATGTCTGCATTTATTCTGGTAGTGCTTTGGTACTGTTAGGATCCTGTCCATAATGCCCACCCTGAGCTGGAGGAATGAGCCTTTTTTTTTTTTTTCCTTCTTCCATTTGCTCAAACCTTCCTGCTCACTCTTGTCTTAAAACCCATGCCTTGAGATGTATTTTCCCCCTCGCCGTTCCAGTGCTGCTAAAGCATCTGGTAACTGTCTGACTGTTCATGCAAAAGCCAGATAATGACAGAAATAATCCACATTAGAGAGTACCAAAATACTTGCAAGCTATGAAGGCCTTCATACCCAAACTTAGGAAAATCCTTGAGGTAAAGCCCCAGGCTGTTTCAGCCTCTACCTGATTTGCCAGTGAACTCTGGAGTGACAGAGGAACTGTAGTGACTGGGTAAGGAGTTGCTACAGAGAATGGAATTTTAAAAGTTCTCTTGATTGCTCGATATCTCCATAATTAAACCGAGATATTTACCTCATAAGTAGCAAATAGGGTAAGAAAAGTATGTTCTAAGAAGTGGGTCTGTGATGGTTGATGAGAAGGGTGATAACAGTGACTTAAATATTAGGAACTATGCCATGACTTCACCAGTATTTGCTGATGCTGCTGCTGGAAGGAGTCCTGTCTTGCTTGCTCAAGCAGAAGGGAAGAGACAGCTCAGTGAGAAGAGCTGCCCTGGGAGCTGCAGTCAAAACTGACCAAAATTCAAATTACTTTCCTGCAACCATCTGTTTTCTAGCTTAGTTTCAACTCGGATCAGTTTGCATATTGTGTTGACTATGTGGGAAGGCAAATGTTTGTGCTGACTCAAAAGAAAGAACAGAGTAAGGGTGGGAATAAACAACAGGAGAACCGAGTTGTTTCTGGTTGCTGGTAAAGTGTTTGGGAAAATGTGTTGCTAGTAGCAGTTCCCTTAGCCTCCTGTTATCCAAGATGTTTATTGATGACCTTCTTAAGGCTGCAAACAAGAATAGTAGATAGAATAAAACTTTCTTATTGAGACAGGTATATTCTCAACTTTTAATAGAGCTTGAAAATCTAGCAGAGGGGAAGAAAAGTGGTTGCCACAACTGCAAATAAAAGACAAGAAGATACCATTGCTTAGTGGCTCACTACTTATTGTGTCCTTATTTCAGTTTTCTATCAGTAGTTGTTGCAGGCAATGTCCTTCACAAAGTCAAACATTGTAGGCAGGGCACATGTTTCTGATGAGGTACTGAAGTGAACTCAGAACACTTAATCCTCTAAACTGACTCACAAAATTGTTTCCTGGACTTGGAAGCCTCATTAGATGAAGGATATAGCAAAAGTGTCTTTAAAAAGAAAAGATGCATCCTGCTCTGGACAGCTTTCTCTTTTCCTCCCCCAGGAAAGCTATTGTACAAGAACAACCCTCATCAAGTCTTCACTGTTTGCTCTAACTTTTCCCTTGCTTCTCTGCTTTCATGCAGCTCATTTTCCACAGAGGCCCCTATTTGAGAAATACATTAGATTTTTTCTGTTAGCTTCTTCTGAGAGTTAAGAAATTTTTTCATCCCATCCTATTTGAAAGAACTGGTTGAAATTAGGCTGGAATTACTTGGCATGGACAAGTTTTGAATAGAAATACACGAGTGGGGTGCACAACTTCTGATTTGAAGGATAGGGGAGCAACATATAAAATCCTTTAGTGCTAGCAGTGTTGTAAGGAAAATGAGGCTTATGCTATGTATATTTTATATTTTGTTCTTGCCCTCTCATTTACCCTCTCCAAAAAGGACGGATACCTTTGAAACAACTGCATTCTGCAGGACTCCTAGCATGGGATTTCCTTACTCCATCTCAGATTGGTGTGCAAACTTTCCTAGGATGGCTATCCTGTCTGCTCACCCCCTTTCTGGGCATCTTGCAGCTCACATCTGAGAGCCCTCCTTGGCTGGGTCAGTGCTGCTGAGCTGCCACAGATGGGAGCATTGGCATGTGCCCTGTACAGTCGGGTCTTTAAAGTTCTGCTATATCCAGAAGAGGAAATCTCAGAAAATGGAGAAGAGATGGGAAAATAAGAGGAAAAAATGCTATTTTATTTTTTTTCTACAGCCTGTTTATTAAATGTGGGGTTTCCTGTGGGAGGAGTGAAATGCCAAAGGTATTGTTATGGGAGGAGGCAGGCAGGCAGAGCAGAAGTTTTATTAATTACTTGCTTCTGCAGCCATTTGATCAGGTAACATAACTGTCAGTTCCTTAATGGTGATGTTAATATATAGTAGTCTTTATTTGAGGGAAATGAAGTATACTTATGGCTAAGTCTAGTTATTCAGTGGAAATAAAAGCCCATATTACTTTGGATTGGTCCTGATATTAAGAATCTATATTTTTGAAGAGCTGAACAGCCTGAGTTCCTATTCTTCTCTGTGATTTGAAGATACTTATTCACAGCATAACTTCAGTTGAAAGAGAGCCTGGTCCAAGCCCCTTCTCCTGCAGGACCAGCTCCTAGGTTAGATAAACTTGGCCAGGGTCAAACCCAGCGGAGTTCGGAACTCTGCCCTCAAGAGGGTAGGGGTTCTGCTGTCTCTGCAAGCAGCTCTTTTGTCAGTTTATGAGTAGGTGAGCAATATATAATACAAGTTTCTCATTTAAAAAAAAAAAAAAAGGGATTTCTAGTTCAGATATGCAGTTTCCCAATTTAATGAGCAGTTAAATGCCATTCAGGTGAGTGTGCTCACCCATTTCTTTCAAAGCCTGATTTCCTACATGGCAGGGGAAGGATGTGTCTTTGGGTGACCACATAGCAAAGAAATAAGGATATCATTTATGTCTGCTCTTCGTATGCCTGCTGTCTCCAAATTGCTGGTGAGTTAGAAGTACTGATTAATTTTTTTTGCTGTTTATGCAGTGCATTTTTCCATACTGTTGTTAATCTTGATATTTTTGTAACTGGTCTCCTGGTTTCTGATTTTAAACCATGTGAGGACTTACTTAAAATTATGATCCTAATCTCCTATAACATGGACTAGTAAATTTGCTCAGCAGGTTATCAGATTTCATCTAAATAGCTTTTATGCAGATCAACAGCAAGCTTGTAGTGAAATGCAACTTCATGTACCCAGCGTTTTTTTTTTTCCAGTTATTCTTACATTTCACTTCAGTGCAGGGTCAGCTTGGCACTCACTACACTTGGCTTTTATGATTTTCTTTGTGTTGAATGAAATTTTAACTTTCTAATAGTAGGTTACAGTTTTCACTCAATATTTGGTGTTGATGTCTGTTCAGCTGAAGCACTTCATGTTTTAGTCAGCTTTTCCTTTAGTGTTAGGAGGAAGAAATTTAGGAATGGCATTTTACCTTTAAGCCATTGCTATAAATATGAGATTGTTGCATGTTAATAATCTTAAACTGATAACAAAAACAAAAACCTTCATTTTAATGCAGCATACAGATAATTTGCATTGTAAACTGTATTGCTGCATATCTTCAGCAGAAATTTTCTATACAATTAATGCAGTTTTGATACATGAAACCTTATCCCCATAATTTTTTAGCTGAGCATGATAGACTGCTGAAATGGTGGTGCTGGTTGCTTCCTCTCCAACAAGGGAATGGAATAGCAGTTTCATCTCGTTTTAGCCTTAGTTTCTGTATATTTTAACTTCTCTAGTTAGAGGGAGTATCAAGAATGTCTTGTTGGGCAGACTTTCCCACTAGTGGGTTTTGTGAACTTGTTACACTGGGAGTTTTTGTTTTGAATTGAAAAATTGAATTGAAAAATACATGCTTTGAATTTTACATTATGATGGAAGATAAATTTGCAAGCAATCATTTTCATTGCAATCATTTTCATTGCAGTGTTTTGTCCATGTTGGTATTTATGCAATGAAATGTAACAAATCAAATATAGGAAAAGGATGCAAATTATTGTAGCTGTAAAGAACTAGGGAGATAGGAGGAAGACATGCAAATTTTTGCAGTATAAAGGTGAGCCTGTGTGTAAGAATTGGTTTAGCACTCGTTTGTTCAGTCCTTCCCTGGGAAGCATTGAGTTCAGCTGCATTGTAATTGGCAAAAGTGGTTTCAGGAGTGAAAAGTGCAGTCATGCACTTGAGTCTGGTTTTGTCCTCCTTAACTGAAATGTGAGAACGTGGAATCGCAAGGCATTCTTCAGGGAAAAAAAAACTGAATTCTCCTTCATATTTTCTGAAGGAGCTTTAATTAGCGTTATTTAAGGAGTTTTTTTTTTTTGCAATTAAAAGTAATGAAATGCTGTGCCGTGTTACGATTATACCCACACTGAAAATGTGCAGCGATTTGCTGTTACTGATTTAGCTGCAAATAGAAGATGAATGCGTTCAGCTGTGTGCCTGTGTTTATACAGTGCGTGCAAGGCAACATTTAGCAGCCAGTTGGCAGTCAAAACCATATTGCTGTTAATTTTTTTCCCCATAAAGGCCATCGAATTACATGTTCAATTTTTTTTCTTTTTTTCCTTCTCCTGTCTAGGGTGTGGATTCAGGGTTCGTTCCCAGTGTTCATGATTTTGATAAGAAACTTACTGAGGCTGACGCTTACTTACAGATCTTGATAGACCAACTGAAGGTGAGTTAACAAACCGGTGTTCTTACTGCACTGTGGGGATTTCGAGGCCTGTCTGAAAGGAAGCTCAGCAGAGGGAAAAAGTAATGTTTTGTGCTTTGCGTGTGTTCTAATAATTGTGGGAAGCAAAGAATTCATCTGGTTGAGCTGAAATGCGTGTGCTGGAGAAAGCAATTCCTTTCCTGTATGTGAAACCTGCTGATATTAGAATTGTATTTCTTGCATTCATAGGAAATAACAATTTTTTTTCCAGGACTAAGAAAATTAAAAGTTATAATAGGCTAAAAGCTGAAGAAGCTGAAAGTGACATTCTCTGTTTTTCCTAGAGTAGATCTTGAGATTGTTAAAGCCAGAAAATCAGAGTAACTTCAACGTATATAGAAGATTTGCAGTGGCTGAAACATCTTTTTGTATGCCTAACTTCTTGGAAATGTCGTAGATAAGTTTAATTTTAAAACAAATCATTGTCTTACTTGTGGCATTTTAGAATTTTATCAAGTAATACACAGCTACAGTTGCAACTAAGTTTCAGACTTTGTTGCAGTAGTGATTATGTTTTTTGTTTTGTCCTTGAGTGAAAACATTGTGTCAAAAGTTGTGTACCAATACAGGTCCTCTCTACTTACTTTATGTATTTCAGGAGTTGGGGGGGAAGGTGAGGAGTGATACCGTCATATCTCTCAGTACTCACCTTGTTGAGAAAAACAAAGTTTTTGCTGTTGGTTAGGACTCTTTTTCCCATGACTCGGCAGGTTAAAATTGCTCTTAAGATTGCTTCAGTTCTGCTGGTTTGGACTTTTTTCCCCAATATAATGGACAAGTACTGTACATGGAGTATTCAGCAAAAATTCAGTTGCAGGGCAGGGCGGATATGGGGGAGAGTGCAGTGACAGGAATGGAAATGGGAAAAGAGATGCAAGCAAAATCTGAAGCTAATCTGCAGAGGTTTCATTCAGGAGTTAGCTTTAATTTGTGTTCCAAGGCCATCTTGCAGGAGAATATGGGAGGAGCGTGCCTCACTGAAAGAAGGTATTTAAACCTAACTCCTTTTAATCACTTTTTCACGCCAGTAGAGAGGAGGAAGTGTAGGAATTAATTAGGAAATAAAAGCAAATTTAAGGATGTCCAGAGATCACAACTAAAGTCTGCTTTAGAAGCAGAAATGAGCCCTCAAGGGAAAGGGGATCACGTAAGTAACTACTTCTTAGGCAACTGAGAGAAGAGCTCTAGTTCACTTGGTCAAAAATGTAGCCTTTTGCCTGAGCAAGGGTGGATATGATGAACTTTTGAACATTACTCTTAATCACTTGTTTTTTTCCTTCAACAGCTTAATGGTTATCTGTATGTGCACCTAAGCGTGCTGTCAAAAGCAATTTTAAAATGTTTCAGCTCAGCCTGCCTTAAATACACATTCAAGCTTTTCAGTAAGAATTTGCTGTGCTTTATTTGCCTGCATCTTGTATTCCACTCTTAATAAAATAAGTAAATGCAGTGATAAAGCTGTGAAATCATTCTGTCTTTGTAGAAGAAGTGCTTGCAAGTCTTAAATGATTTGAATCACATACCTGAATTAAGAAAGTACCTGGAAGTGTTGATAAGGATTTAGGCTTTTTTGGCAAGCACTCTGTATGCTGCAAAGATCTTTGCAGAAATAAGACAACAATGATTTGAGGTATTAAGTGTTAACTTCTGTTATATAACTCATATATATATAAAAACTCAAGTGCTTATTACATGTGCTTACTTCAGAATTTTCAGTCATTTTGGCTGTTAGAAAGCAAAAAAAAAAAAAACCCTTTTAATATTTCTCTTTCTTTTAGCTCTTTGATGAAAAACTCCAGAACTGCAAAGATGATGAACAGAGAAAAGCAAGTACTTTTTGTCTTAAATATTGCTTATTTTGTTTGATCTGATAGCTTTGTGCATCAGTAGATGATAGATATTTAAATATTTTATTTTCCTATTCTTCAAGTTGTCTAAATCACTAAAAGCAATTGGAGTAACATAACAATGTAACTTGTGAGTAAATGGTGAACTGAATTTTTTAGTAATACTGGGTGCCATACTTATAACATTGAAAAGATTTCAGTCTGTAGGAAATGATTACTACTCCAGTGATTACTGCTACCAACTTCACAGCATTACAACTTAGATTTGCAATTTATTTTTTTTAATCTTATAATGAAGATGAGCATTGAATGGATGTGTTTGTAGGAATAGCAAACCTATTCTGAGGGGAAAAAATGAACACCAAGAATCACATATTTCCTATAGTCAGTCTTCATTTGTTTCTGTTTCCGTGACCAATAATGCTATGGGTTGGAAGTCTGAGAATATCAGACTTCATTTACCTTAGGTGATTTGTATAAGCGTGCTTAATCTGTAGACAGCTGACCAAAAGAGCGAGATCTAAAGACACTCTGTTTTTCCTCTCATACTTACTGCTGGGAAAGAATTCTCCTTCAGTGCTGACCTCTGTTCAGGTGCTACTTTGCAGATCAGGCAGTACTTTTTTTTCTTTCCTTCCCTGCTGTGACAGTGCTTCTAATCCCTAGAGACTTTCTGCACGTTGTGCTGACTTCTTTCTTCATCTCTGCAAGGTATTCATGGAGCAGACAGATTGACTTTGTAGAGAAGGGAAGAAGCTTATTTAGAAGAGGTCAGCTTCCTTAGTTTTCAAGTCTTCAAGTGTTGCTATTACTATAGATTCCATTTATTCTCTATTAAAAATGAAAAAGATCTGACAAAATACTTTTTTTTGATCATGTCTCTTCCTGGACTGAAGCAGCTAAGAGGCTTTTTAATGCTGTATTTAGCAGTTTTCCTGTTTATGTAAATACGGTTCAGCTTTCAGGCTCTGGACTGAGTCTGAACTGCAGGGTACTGCCATCCAGCCCATAATCTTTTCATCTGGGGAAGTGAGATTTGGTGATTAGTTGCATGTTACATGTTCCCCAAATAGCTAAATGCTATTTTCTGCAGCTGTTTATGGCCAGGCATTTAAAACTTGAGCAATTGTTTTTGCAAGAGCATCGGACAAAGCACTGGACATACTTTGTCTTTATAGGCTGTAGGTTCGGGGATGGGTGTTCTGAGGTGCTTGAAGGTCTCCTGGATATGTTCTTCTCAGCCACGGTAATTTGTGGAAGTTGGAAGAACATTCAGACTTGATGTGAAGACTGAGAAATATTGTGGAGGAGGTGTAGCCTGATCAAGCTGTTTGGTTCGTAGCAAGTAGGCTTGGTGAAGTAAATCTAAGGCTGAACGTGAGGATTTAAATTGCACTTCACTGATTCCAGCCATGAGTTGGTCGCTTCTTTTTGCCAGACAAGCTGACCTGACTCTCTGTATCTTCATTATTATTGAATGAGGCAAGAATCTTGATTGATGAAATAAAATCAGCTTTCTGTTGATTCACCAGTGGTTTCATTTAAAAAGAAAATAATTTAAAAAATATATATATCAGACATCAAGGAGGTGCAAAAAGCAGCAAGTAGGTGTAGTAGTTTCATGGGAAGCCTGCAATTTGATTAGATTAGTTATAGCATGTGGCATGTGTGTTGAAGAATTTGGAAGAAGAGTCACTTTCCAAGGGACACAGAGAAAATAACACGTTTCTCCAGAGTATCAGTGTGTCACTTGAAAATGTGTTTAATACCTAAAACCAAGGAAACAGTAAAATTTCTTCTTAATTGATATCCAGAGAATAGGGATCCTGAAGAGAGAAAATTGTGATGAATTAGTAGTATACGATATTTGGCTTTGTATTTATTGTCTCATGGTTTTCATCTTCAACATACTTCTTGTTTAATTTAGCTAATGAATATCCAGAGACTTTCATATCTGTACTTGCTCTTTAGAAGGGTCTTCACAAAGACTGGATCTGTCTGGCTTTTTGGGATCATCATAGAATAGCTTAGGTTGGAAGGGACTTCAAAGATTATCAAGTTCCAATGTCTGTGTATATGTACAGGCATAGATAGAGAAGACAATATTCCATTTCCCTGTGCTTTGTTCTTGCAGCGTAGCCACGGGGTACAAATGTGGAAGAAAAAAAATGGATTAATGCAGAATGTTTCTGCTTAGGCTGACCTCCTACAAAAACTTCATTTCACTAAAGAAAAAAAAAGTTAAGATTACATAATTTGTGGCTAGGCCTTGGTAACCAGATGACCTGAGTTTTATCCCATCCCAGATGCAACCTCAGATGCGTTATGCTTAGTCTGCACCTACGTGCAAGGATAGCATTGTGTGAATTCGACTGTTGTTTGAAAGGTTACAGATGGGTTGGGAGAACACTGTGACCAAATTACATCACATGACCTGTCACTGCTTTCAGATTTAACAGATTTCAACAGTTATCTGCAAAGGGAATAACTGATTTTTCTGGCGTGTAAATATTGTTATAACTTCCTGGAAAAAATAGATAAAGAATAATCAAAACTGCTGATGGCTGCCTGCAGTTGGCGATGAAGCCTTGAGGCTGAGTGATTCATTGCAGTGTTTTGTCTTTCAGCTGATGAAAACTTTGTGTTTGGGTGCGTGTATTTTGGTGCTGTCAGGCTCAAAACTTTGAAGTGCTGTCATCGTATTTAAAATGATTTCAGTATGTGTTCCTGAAGTTTGGACTGGAAGTATGATAGAGACAGGAAGAACAATAAAGGAATTCTTAACTGGCATATTTTGTGCTTGCAGCAGAAGTAAATGTAATGTAGCATCCCTGAGAGGCAGTTTCCTACGTAGCTGTGGGCCAGTTATTCCTGTGGCACTATTTGGCCACCTCTTGCCAAGACGGAGATGGAAGGATATGTGTAGCATCCTTATGAATAGTGCACAGAACGGTATAACTGAAAACCTTTCCCTGGGCATTTGCTGGGAAACCGTCACTGCATTTTTGTCCATGTAAACTAAGACTGTGAATCTACAGGAACAAACAGGCACGTTGCTCTCTTATGGTGTAGAATGTGGCTTGCACTGCTGTGTGGGGAGAAACATTCCTCCACGCGCTTTGATTACTGAAGAGTCATACAGAAGCTGATTCAAGTCTCGTGAGACATTCATATTAATCAAAACAAAGAGGTCCTGTAATTGAATTTGTAGAGGATCAGTGCGGAGTCCAATTAGATAATTTTGCCTTCAGCAGATAGACACAAGGACATCAACAGGATGCACGTGCTTCTTAGATAGGTCATGCTTATTTGTAAGAAGGCATGCAGATGCATTTTGCATGCCTGGTATGCAGTTCCACACAGGAAATACTTGTGAACCAGTGTTTCCAGATAAGAGGGCAGATTTCCAGGTGCATGAACTGTCTGTTTAGAAAAAGCAAGAATAGGTGTGCACTGTTATTTTTGCATGGTTTTTCTTTTTAAAACTGAGTTGACCTGTGTTTGTTTGTTACACTTGAACAAAGCTTAATTGCAAGTAATACTAGTTGTTGGAATGCACTGCTTTCAGTACACTGCATTAGAGTAGTGTAGTTGGAGTGAATCATCATGCTGCATTTCATCTTTGTTGCTGTTAATGGTAGGCAAAGGTGAAGCACGGACTTCAATGGGTAGATATGTGTAATGTCACTGCTCAGAAATTCCTAAGCTTGACAGCTTCAGGTTTTAATTAGCAGCTTGAGCTCAGTCTTTTCAATTGAACATGAAAATTTTGTCTTTATGTAGAAATAATTTTCTTCGTGTTTATTGCTTTTTTTTTTTTCAAGCCCTCCATGTGTTTAAAATACATAAATAATAAAAATAAATAAATAAAAGTGTTTGTACAGTATTTAGGTCAAGCTGCATGCTGGAAGTTCTTTCTTTAACCACACTGTTGAAATTTTTCTTTTACAGAAAATTGAAAGTCTGAAAGAAACCACCAGTGTAAGTTATTTCAATTTTTTAACTACTACCTAGATTCTGAATGGTCACTTTGTTTTCTTTTGAAAAATTCTGAACTTCATTACTGAAAAACGGAAGGTTGTTTTTGTTTTCCCATTTTCATTAAGGGTGATGGAATTTCAAACTTCATGTTCAGAAACAGAATAAAATAACCTTTTATGTCATTCATTCCAGGCAGAAAATGTTGATGACCTGTCTCTCTCTCCTTTGCTCATATTTCAACCTTACTAAAAGTTTTTTGAGTAGTAGGAAAAAAACCCATGACCTCTTACCAGGTTATCTTTACCACTTGGTAAATCCACAATTTTTCCAGTATAAACATCTGTTTAAAAAAAAAAACAAACAACTTATCACAGAGGTGCTCTTCAGAGTCACACAATAGGGACTGCTTAACTTTACTAACATGGATAACTTGCTTCTCTATATCTGTTAAAACTTTGAATGAGATGTCATTGCCTACAGTAGGGAGTGTGGATTCTGTGCTCTAAGAACATTCCTCTCTATCGTTTTGTCTTGCTTGTTCCATCCCTTCATCTCAGTTTTTCAGACATTTACTTTGTAGTGAATGCTAAGATGTATGTCTTATTCCTGGATCTATGTTTTTAGACTTGAGTCTGGTCCAGGTCTCTTCCAGTCCTTTATCAGTATTTCTTCATGTCTGGTAAATCATAGGGATGTCCTGTAACAATTGTGGAAAATTACCACTTTGCCTTGAATTAATTTTCTCTGAGTTCTGATAAATCAGTGTTTTCCTCTCCAGTTGAATGTTGTTATATTTTTCTAGTCTTCATCCTCACCTTGTCTTTTATGCTGAGTCTTCTATGGGATCTTTTTCTATTTCTTGAATGCTTGTGCATTCTTTCAGAGCACTGATTTGCCTGTTAATCTTCCACTGCTGTCCTCACCTTCCCCTTCTCCTCACCTGTCTAAGTAGTGCTTAGTGGATTACCCTGGATAATGGAAAAATCTCACCCCAGTGTGGATTTCAAGGAGCACAGTACAGGGTCAGTTTGGGGCCCAACTGAATTTCAGTCTTGGTAACAGCTGTCATATCAGACCAAGGCTAGTCCCTGCAGAGCACTGTCTCAGTGCGTGCTCTGGTTTCTGGGGACCTGTATTAGATCCAGCAGTGTAACGTCAGAAGGGCAGCCTGGTTCTGGTTCTGCTTTCAGATTTAGGTCTAGCATCTTAGAATTGAAAAATCATAGAATAGCTGAGTTTGGAAGGGACTTTGAAGGTCTGCAGTCCAGCCTCGTGCTCAGAGCAGGGTCAGCTAGAGCAGGTTGCCCAGGACTGCGTCCCATTTGGTTTTCCTTTATTTTGGTTTGTGGCTATCGCTTGCTGTTCTGTCACTGGATACCACTGCAAAAAATCTGCTGTCTTCCTGCCTTCCCTCCTATCAGATGCTTAAATCCATTGATAAGGTCTCCCTTGAACATCCTTCTCTTCAGGTTATACAATCCCAGCTTCCCTTAATCATCTTTCCTATCATTTTTGCTTCCAGTCCTTTGCTGGAATTTGCTCCTAAATACCCAAGTTTGTCTCATACTGAAGTGTGGTACAAGCTCAGACAGCTCTGCAGGAGTCTGCCTATTACTGCTAATTAAATATGAGCTAGGCCAGACCTTTTCTGCTTTCCCCAGGATGTTGTGGTGGATAATGGCTGTAGCTCTGTCCTGTTAGTTGTGCCCAGCACGGCCCAAGATAATTCCCTGTAGGGCCCTTGGTTTTCAGGTGACATGGTGCAGAAGCACATTAGCCAACTCTCTTAAGAAGGCAAACTTTCTTGCTCTTTCCTTAATTTTCTCGTTTTACATGTTTTCTCATCCTGAATCTCTTTATATGCTGATGTTAATGTTTTCCAGTGCTCCTTCTTATTTCATTACTGTTGCTTCTGCCTCGCATGTTCAGCTTTTTCTTTGGTATTCTGCTGTTCTTTTATTGTGCCTTATGTTGTGTAAAGTATCAGAACTTGCACTGTCTGATCTTCTGCTGAACATCCATTACCTTCACACTAATTACTTTCATTACTTTTTTCTTCTTCCCTTCCCCCTTATCTTCATCTTACAGAGAGAACTTGTCAAGTATGTAAATGAGGGATCCCTCTCATCAAAACTAAAGAAGTAGTACTGCTAAATGCATTAGGTCCAGCCTTTGCTCAGAATTTGCATGCTTGCATTTCTGTGAAAGTTAGAAGCTGACTTCCATTTCTCCTTGGAATGCTGTCCTTTATGTGGCTTTTGGAAACTTCAGTTTCCTGCTGCTATGCTTCTGTCCTTGGCAAAAGAAGTACAGAAGAAAGGGGTGGGTGAGGGGAGGGAAAGTAGGGCTTCTACAGAATTGTCTAGTTAGGTTTTGACAAATATTTCCATTAATATTCTGTGCAACTGTGGAAAATGCATGATGCTGATATAAGGTTGTTTTTTTCCCCCCTTATTTTCTTAGAGCATGGTAGAATCAATAAAACACTGCATTGTCTTGCTACAGATTGCTAAAGTAAGTACTGTAACTTATTTTAAATTTATTACATGGCATTAATCTGTGAGAACATTTTATATAAATCCAAAAAATGTTTTAAGTTGAATTATGCTACTGTTTTAATGAAGCTTCTGACATACTGAGTTCCATAGCAGACAATTTGGTCTGTTCCTATTAACAGTTGTGTTGATGACAGAGGTTGTTTTTTTTTTTTTCTTTTGAGATGAACTTGCAGAGTTTTCAGAGTAAGTCAGAATTTCAGCTAATATAAGAGCAGTAGAATCTAAGCTTAATGAAACGAACTGTCCTTTCTGTTTCATTTAAGAGTGTGACTGGCAGGAATAGGGAAAGGGAAAATGATGACGTTAATAATCTAAACTGGTTTGACAAGGTTTTTATAGATCTGAAATTTATGACCATGTTGGAAGATCTTGAAATAGGCTGTTTTATTTGAGAATGCAATATGGGTAATGCAGGTACACTTTTCACTATACTTTTGTTACTTTTGTGTATCTAGTGAGATTCAGATTTTTTTGTCAGGTGATGCTGCGTTTAGGATATGTTATTTAAGATGCTGATTTATATACAAGAAGCAAAGTGAAGGTGGTCTTAAATTCTCATGCTTTGAAAAACACAGCCAACTAGAATACATACTAATTTATTCAGAAATAAGTGTATGCATCATTTTTCTGTCATCGGAACTCTTTCCATGGCTTTCAGCTAGGATACTGTTGCTTATCTTCATTACAGATACGGATGCATTTTACATAATTTTGAGGCTAGTGAAAATCAGGGTATCTGAAACCTTCAGAATCAGGTTGCTTTGGAGGCAGAAGTCGTTACTTAAAAGATCATTGCAAATCTTGTGAAATTTAGATTTCACATCAATAGCCTAAAAAGATGGTAAAGCTCTGAAGGAAAGGTGCATTAGCTAATGAGTTCATACAAAAAAGGTCTTTACAAATACTAGGGTACATAGCAGCAGTTTTGTGCCACATTAATGTAGAGTGAGAACAGTTTAGTTTAATGTACAGTGATGCTATCTGAACCTTTCACAGTAGTGACAGCAAAAAGAGGCTTGACAGTACCTAATATTTTGCTACTATTTAGTACTGAATATATTTAAAGTATTTTAGCATAATGAAACTGGTAGATAATGTGCCATTCTTCAGGGCTTTGGAGGAGTCAATTGTAGATAGACTGACTGTTGTCTTACACAGACGTCTCTGACTTGCTGTGTTAAGGTAGCTGTTGGAGAAACTCTGTGTAACAAATGACTTGTCCATTTTTTGTTACTTCTACATAGATGTGTTTAATAGTTGTTATTTACATAGAGGTTTAATTCCCATTAAGTATTTCTTACTTTATTATTTATTTATTTGAATGTTCTACTGTGCAATTAGTAGTAAATTTGAAAGAGCAGAGTTCCAATCTTTTTCCCATTGAAGATCAAATCCCATTTCTTCTGTGTGCTTTGGGAAAGTTTAGTGGGCTAAGGACAAAGGTGATTGCTTATCTTGCACTGATGCTAAGTATATCATTTTGAAATTGGTTCCACGGTTTGCCAAGAATAGACAGAATTGAACTTCTAGTGATGGTTGTAGGCATTTTTTGATGAGATTCAGTGCTTTGTGGCTTCAGCTGTCATATAAGCATAAAGGTAGGTATCTTCTGAGTCCCAGAAAAATACTAAAATTCTTGATTTTATGTAACACTGAATCACTTTGAAGTCCTGCCTTCAGTACTAGCAATTAATATTAATCACTGTAAAATGACTGGTGTTTAAATTTTGATTCTTATACTAAAGAATAATCATATATAAAAATCTTCTAGAGCAGTAAGTCTTCCCTTCTCTGTTTTATCACTTCCGTCTCCTTTCTTTCTCTCCCTTAGACAAATGTACTTGTTGATGGCATGGCCTTTCTGTCCCATCCCTTTCCCTCTCTTCCTCACCTGTGTTGGTATCTTGATTTATTACTGCTGTAGGTAATAAAAAATTTGCCAGTGATTTTTGTGTGTTTTCTTTTAGTTGGTTTCTTATTCTCTCAGTTCTGTTAGTTCCATGTCTGTGAAGTTCTAAGTATGTGACAGTGTTCTGTGTCTGACAGCTTTCTGTTCTCCAGCATATAACCTTTTAAGAATCTGGAAGATTTGCTCCCAAAGCTGTAAGGCAGATATGGCTGCTGACTTACACTGCTGAAATTAAATCTTTACATTAACACATACCCTCTTCCTCCCTCCCCATCATGCCTGCCCTTTTTACTGCTACAGCTCCTTTCTCATTAGGAGACTGACTTCAAAATTATCTCCTATTTTTTTGCATACCTTGAAAATTGTTACTATGTTTCTGTCTCAGAACACCTCTATTTCTATCATACAAGCAATTGCTATTTGATGGTGTGTTGAGGAAACCTAATTCTTACTGTGCATTAAGCTGTTTCACACATTAAGACAGCCTGCTTTAGGAATCGGGCAGTTAAATTTTTGTTAAAGTTGCTGGGAGATGCAAGGCATAATCATGCCTCTTGTATTTGAGGTAACCCAGGGCACTCTGAAAATAATGCAGTAAATACTTTGTATGTATTGGAATATTCCTGACTTAGAAAAAGCAATTAAGCCAAACTGAGTGGGAGGAGAGCAGCATTGGCTTGGGTTCACCCTCTGGCTGTGTCTGATAACTGAAGTTGCCCAGTTGCCCAACTTTACTGATACTAAATGTACAAATGTATATAGTGGTCTGCCAGTGATTTGATAAACTGACAAGTATGTAGGACGTGTTTCATGTAGTAATTATTACAGTTCAGAATATTTAGCTTCACATCTTCGCCTTCACCATTTCTGGTCACTTCTGCCTGCCCACCTCAATGGCATTTCTTTCTTTGATTTGCATGCTGCGTAGCTGATGCAGTGCTGTGGAGATAGGATGGCAAGCATCAGTATGAAAGCAGCTTCTTTGTGTTTTATATCCTAGGAGTTAGTGAAGGTAACACAGTGGGAGACTTTGTTTGGAGGGGGGAAAAATTGATATTTTTCCTTCCTTGTTTGTAAGTTTACAACCCACTGGAACTCATTGCCCTTAGTATTGTTTTTTATCATGAACAGCCCTGCTTAGGAAAGGTCAGCTAGCTGATGTGAAATCTGAGCAGCTTTTTGCTGAGTGTTTAAGCTAAGGAAGGGTGTACAGAGCATTGAGACGTAAGTATGTGCTACCTCTATTTGTTCATGATATTTACAGCTTTTTTCCCCTTGATCCTCTTCGCAACTTTAACTGGAAATCTAGAGAATAATCTGTAGAGAAGTCTTAAAGTTGACACAAAGATACTGGCTAATGGGAACTTACAGCAGAAGTGAAGAAATTTCACCTAGTGTGCAGTGAAATTGAATATTGGTGCTGGTACAGTGTTTAACCTGTGCTAGCTATAGGTTGATATGAACTTCACTGTTAGTAGTTTAATTTCCTCTGATGACAGTTTATTCCATGCACTGCTTGCTCCTTCTCATAATGTTTCTAAGCAAAAATAAGCCACACTAGACTGTAAATATTATTAAAAGGTTTAACTCTAGTAGATATGAAAAGGTTCAGAACATTTAATCTATGAAAGTATTGTTGCCTTTCAGAAGCAAAACATGCTTTTGAAAACTTGTTCTGTTTGCTAATTGCTGTTCTTCAGAAATGGAGAACTTCAGCTTTCAGTTTTCAGGGACTCGCCAGTGCTGCAGACCTTGGTCTGGGGACTCTTAGCTAGTTGGGAAGAACCTGCATTGTGAAATGTGAATGTGTCATGCAGGGTAGAAGGGATATTTTTAAAGCTTATTGAGCTTGTTCGAACAGATCCTCATAAAACACTTATGTACAGAGTGTGGTGATGATGTACGAAGTTGTTCTCTCCAAGTTTAGTTCTTGTACCCCATGGTGAGGAACAGTAACATCTTATGGCTGAAAATGGAAAGGTTCCTGGGAGAAGCCTGCTGTTAGAGCTCTCACATAACACAAAACTGCTAAGTAATACAAGATTGATTTGTTGATACTCTTAACATTTTTTCCTTAAGGACCAAAATAATGAGGAGAAGCACGCAGATGGACTTATAGTAAGTTTAAATCTAATCTTTATCTCCCTTTACTTCTGCAGAACGTGTGAACAGAGACCTGACTTTCCACTCATTCTGCAATGTTGTTCTTCCTTTCTCTAATGTACTGCTTCAAGCATCTTACTGAAATTCCCGTTGAGTCGTTAACTTCTGGGATTGGCTCACAGCCTTGCCGTTAGAAAATACAGTGCCAGTTTTATACTGAGTGTTTTAAATGGCATTGTTATGACTGAACACGTAGAGAAGTCTGCCATGTGAGCAGATGAAAGGGAAATCGCTGGTATATAAATAGTTCTGTGTTCCATCTGAAATATCTCCATGTGTAAAATAGATCAGCTATCCGTGTGCTTCCAGTAGCTTGTCTTTTCTGCAGTGCTGCTCATTCAACACAGTTGTATTCTGTCTGTTTAAGCAGTGTTCCTTCTTTAATATAACTTCTGCATTTTTAATGTAACTTCTGTCCTCTTTGGTTTAAGTCACTTCTCTTTCTTTGTTCTCTTTTTTGTCACTTCAGTACATTTCAGGTACTTTTAATATGAAATTGGTTTCAGTAAAACATGACTCTAAAAATTAAAATTTGTTTTTGTTACAGATGATAGTAATTCCAAAGCCTTGCTTGTCTTTCCTTTGTATACAGCTTTGCTGGTATGGTTTTCTGTCACGAACTTTGGAGTAAAGGTGCGCATAGAGGTTTTGGCCTCATGCTTGCTGCAAGTAACATAAGCAGTTCCCCTGTGTGTCACATAGTTCAGACCTTAGTGTAATAGAGTAGGTTCTGGAAAAGAGAGCATGCAGCCCTGCCCTGTGGCAGTGTCCTGTGGTAGAGGTGATGCGGACAGCAGATCTACAGCTTGGAAATTTTAATACAGGTACTGCAACTTACCAGAGTCTAAATTTGATTTTCTACTTTCTTGCTGTCTGTGCCCTGGCTTATGCTGAAAAAGTATATTAAATGATGCAACAAGATGTTGTGAAGGCTGAAATTTTGGTTCTCCTGAGGTCAGTACTGTCTTGAGTAGAGGTCAGGATTTCAGTTTGATCTTGTTGCCGTGCTGGAATGACAGTTTGGCTGTTCCTATGTGCTTGGATTTTTTTTACCCTGTTGTTAAAATCAGTATGATACGTTCAGGTCTTCCTTCATTTGCTTATAAACCATGAAGGCATAGCCCAGAGTGTCTGAGGAGAAACCTCCAGTTCATGCTGCGTAGTGCAGAATTTAAGAATGCAGTTACAACCCTGCAAACAAAGTCAAAAGATGAAGTTCTTTTTTTCTTTATCACAGCAGTGTTCTGTATTTCTTTATCACGTTACTAGTGTCCCTAAAACCTAGGGGAGACAGATATAGCAACAGAGTCTTGTGTATCATGGAACTATCTTTATTCTACGGTCTCTCAGCTCTGAAAACAGAATGATGATTTTGAACTGTGATGTTTGTGGGCCAGGGAGCTGCCTTTGTTGCATGCGTAGATGCACAAGACATTAAAGTCATGTCTAAGGGAGGTTGGCTTTGTGCTGGAATGCGGTGGAGTAACAGTGTATGTACTGGACTGTTTATTTGTTAATGACACCAACAAAAACTTGGTGATTTTTATACTTTTTTTTCTCTAACTAGGAATTTTTTTTAAGGTAACCAGAGAACAATAGAATGATAGAATTGCTCAGGTTGGAAAAGACCTTAAAGAGCATCAGATCCAACCACAACCTAACCATACT
>JAOWBP010004015.1:18847002-18868288 GCA_028571105.1 Tragopan temminckii
CGGCGCGGGGGTGGGGGCGGCCCTGGGCGGGGCCGTTGGGCGGGAGCGGCCGTTGGCGCTGAGGGGCGTTCCGTGGCGGCCTGTGGTGGCTCCTTCAAAGCCGTGCGCCTGGGTGCTGTGGCACAGCTGCGGTACCGCCGTGAGCCCGGTTCGCTGCCTGAGCAGCAGGGCGCTTCCAGTTCGACGTTGACTTTATGTTTCCGTTGAGGACTTCCCGCTTTTGAACGCGAAGTGTGTGAAACAGCAGTGACACAGTGCATTCCTTGCCTCTTCTTCTGTGTTAACTGCTGACTGCTGGCTTGGTCAGCTTCTTACGTAAAAATGGCACTGTTACAAATACTTTCACAGTACGACTAAGCATGAAAGTTCCGCTCCCTAAGTCTGAATTTCCAGCTCTGCTAGGGCAAGGCTTAGCTCCCCAGCTCCGCGAGTTGATAACTCAGCATAAACCAGTTATAAAACCTAAAGCAGCGCTAATTCAGAACTTTACCTGCATCTGGGATACGATGGAGAAATAAAGGTGCCTTTATAGCTTTTTAATGGCTGTCCATATGTCGGCTGTTTGAGGTGAATCACTGAGTGAAGGTCCAAGGTGCAAAGTCTTTTTAGGCTCAGCTGCAGAAATAGAAGCAATTACTGATGGCCGGTGAATGATAATTCTGGTTACTGCAGCAACTTTCTGTGGTCTTCACCAATTTAGTGAATGCCGGTTCTGAAATCTGATTGCTTCCGATGGTTAGCTATCCCTACGTGCACATCACGTTTCAATATAACTTAGCGTGTACTCCGTTATTATAATGACTTTTAATTCTCGTATTAAAACGTTCTTTTTCTCTGCCCTAAAAGTTCTACTTGGGATCAGAAAATCAAACCACAATCCCTGCTTTGTGCCACTGAGTCCTGCAGTTAGCCGTTCCTGCAGAATGCTTTCTGTATCGGTCTGCAAAGTGCTTCAGTTTAGAATGGTAGTTTCCAAGATTGTGTTGAATAAGCAATAATAATTAGGAATGTTAGGAGTTTGGGAGCTTTGTGTAGGAAATGGATGTTCAGAGGTTTTGCCTGTGTTTCTGTGTATTTGTGCGTGTATTTTGAAATAAAAGCTTACCTGTGTGATGAAGTACATGCATACTGTTTGCTCTGAGCCAGTTTCAGCCTGAGGCAATACAGTCTGTGTGTGTAGGTGCAGCTGCATGATTCTGAGCCTGAAACTGACTCTTCCTGATGTGCACAATGCGTGGGTGGGGTATCTTGAGATTGTTTCCACCTGGCTGCATAGGTGTGCACCTGGAAATGACTTGGCTGATAGCTTACGGTTAACTCCTCTACTTTTACCTTCTTGTCACCTCTTACAGACACCTTAGCCTGTTTCAGTCCAAAAAGTTGTGCACGCAGGAGCCTTCTCCAGCAGGTGGAAGAGGCAGCTGGCCTTTGGCACGGGAGCCGTGAAAAGCTGCAAGGTGTTCATGCCTGATGCAGCTGAACTTTTCACTAGTGAGAGATACAAAGGAGTAGATTGGTTCCTAGGCGTGTCCTCATATGGTTGTATTTCATCTTCTTGCATAATAGTGTAGAATAGACTGCAGAAGAGTCCCCTTCATGTGGAATGAGCATTTAAACAGAGCTACTGTACCGTAGTATTGCACCTAAATTAGTATGCCTTTTCTTTTGCTAGCTTGAGTAGTTATTAACCTAAATATGTTTTGAACACATACACGAGGAACAAATGAATTCAATTACATCCACATTCCTGACGTGATAAAAGATTCCAAGGAGTAAGGCAAAAGTTCTTACATCGAGTTTGCTCTTTTCTGCTTTCTTTTTCTGTAGTTTGCAGTCTGTGTTTGTACATTTCTCAACAATTCTCATCCTCAGTTTTGCTTATAATTGTATTTGTGTGAATTTCTTTATGAGTGATATATTCCAGAGAGTATGACCTGGACTTGCCATCCAAGTATTGATCATCTTTACATGGTTTTGCTCAGATAAATGATTTGTCTAGTAGCAGTAAATGGTTGTTGTTTTGTTCTTGTTGTTTTTGTTTTGTTTTCATTTTAAGGAGCAAAATATGAAATAAATGACTGTGACCCATTTTGGTTCAGTTTGGCCAGTGGTTTGACAGATTGTTTTATTCCTTTAACATTCTTTGATTTGTGAATCCACTGTTTCTCTTAGAGGTGTAGTAAATGCAAGGCTACTGAAGCACGGCATTTTTTCAGAACATAGCTGGAAGCACTGGCAATATTTAAAAGAAAAGCCTCCAAATACATCATCTCTGTTGTCACAGGAGTTGTAAAGTTGTTCCTTAAGCTGGAATACAGCTGCGAAACAACTTTCTGCTGATTTATTTTTTCAGTTGAGTTCATTCTGTAGTTTTCTTTCTGCACGTAAGTGTGAAAACGTGTTGGCTTTGTACTGGCAGAGAATGTGAAGACAAAGAAATTGCTATGGAGGAAAAGGGAGGTGAAAGCAATTTGCTTTTAGCTGTGTTTTCTGATAGCAGTGCTGTCTTAAATACGCAACCCTAGCTGTGATTGCCCTTGGGGGTATTGTAGGAATAATCCAGAAAGCCCGTTGAGGTTGAAAGTCTGATTTAAAATTATTGTTTCATTTGTACTCTGTAAATAAATATTTTAATTGTATGGAAAGCTGAATTGGCGTAGCTGCACGAACAGCGCTAACAGCAGTGCCAGGATAGAGGGAGGGCAGTTCCTTAAAGTACTTTAAAACTTCATAGCCATTTGAGGTATTGCTGGAACTGCTGCAGACTTTACAGCTGCCATGAGTAGAGACTGAGGGTTGAAAGAAAAAAACACCCTGTACGACAGCTCCGTAGTGTACATTTTTGGAACCAAGTTGGGTAGCCTCCAATCATTTTGTAGTTCTCCTACCAATAAGTTCCTAAACAATAAATTTGAATGCTTGGATATTCTGTTGTTGTTGCTGTTAGTTGTTCCATCAAAATACTTTTAAAAACACATGCTTAAACCATTTCAGGAGCAAAATCTGTATGAGAACAGTTGGTAAGAGGAAGCAGTTGTGATGTTGCAACAGCATTTTTCTCCTTATGCTTTTAAAAGATTTTTGCTGCTTGGCAACTTAGTCATTGTGCTGCCTTGAAGAACTAATTGTGGAGCGTATAATCCAGCTGTTAAGGAGGAAAGCTCAGATTTTGCCACAGTTTTGTGAATCTTTTTTTGATGGTAAACTGAAAACAAATCTCATTAACTTGATTTCAAATGATGAGTCTGAAGCTGGAACCATGGTCCCTATATTAAGAGACTTTCAGTTGAATATATTTTCCTTCTTCTTACAAATATGGTTTCTCAGTCAACAGCTGTGTGCAAAAATCTGTGAAAGTAGGAAAAAAAATCTGCTTTTGTACAGACATTTTTTGAGGTCTCTGCTTTCCATTCTGAGCTGATGTGACGAAGTTTTTGCAATAATTTGGTCTGTCACATGCATTGCAAACAGCTCTGAATCTAAAGAACAGACAAAGCTGTAAGTAAACTACATGTAGTAAGAAGATAGTTTTGAATTTACGGATGTGATACAAGTATTAAGGTGGCTGTTACTCAACAATAGATTGAATTCTTTACCTAGTTTTAACTATGTGTTTCAAAGGTCTTTATGCCCTAAATTTTTACAGGATTATAATTTACAGAATGGACTCCTTATAACAAACAAAACACATACCTATTTGTCATTCTTATCCTGTGTCCCTATGCATCTGTTTTCCTCCTTGTCTTACACTTGGATATCTAGCGTACAGTGCTCTTTTAAAATACACAGATGTGGCTTTGCTTTGCATATCCTTTAAAGCACTCTTTTTATAAAGAGAAAATTATCCATAAGGACTTTGATAGGCACTGTATAGTTTTATAATGTGAGAATATTCCTAGGAGTTAATGTATATTTAAAACTGGAAATATTTTCTCATCATATGTAATAACTCTGCCTGTGTAAGGTTTGTCCCCTACAGGATAGGAGTGTAGGAAAAGGAGAAGCAGGTATTTTCATCTGCTGATCTTAGGTGTGTGCAAACCCTTCCTTTCTTCCTGGGAGTTTGAAGGTTGGGAGATAAATCACCAATTTGAGGGTGATGAATCAATCTGTTGCCATAATTCTGCCCGTAATGTAAGACCCCTTACAGTTACACAGATGTTGGTATCATCAGAAATGTGGTCTTTCAGAAATCTGTTTTTTTTCTTTCTCAGATAGCTAGGGTTTCATGATTGGCGCTGGATTTTCCTCCTGGGGAGTATATTCCTGCAAAGAATTGAGCAGTACTTATTTCCTGGAAACAAAGAGAGGTGATTTCTGTGTGACACCACATGACTTGCTTTCAGTAATGCTTCATTACTGTTCTCTTCAGTATTTAGACAATGTGTCTGGTTTCAGTTCTCCCAATACTTGATCATCACTTTGTGCTGCATGTCTGTGGCGTTTCTCATCTGCTGTAAATATATTGTGCCTGCTCAGATTTGTTTAACAGCATCTGATGGGGTAATTTTGTATTGGCACTCAGAACTGCATGTCACCTGCCCTCCCAAAGTCAGTTGTGTTGTCTGCTCTGCTGATGTGATAGGTGGAGCTTGGATCTCATGCAGGTTCTGAACCAAGATGGGATGTTTTGGTGAAGCAGTAGTGTGCAAGGCACATGCTAATTGTGGTTCTGAAGATTTTATTTACACAAATACTAAAACCAGTTCGATACTAAAGTTTTCCAGCTGATAGAAGGCAACTTTTCTTCTGGTGTTCATTATCATCTTCAGCTGCCTACATGTTCCTTTCAAAAAGCAAACTGTAATATGTGCTTAATTTCTAGAAGTCAGGTGTCGCAGCCTTTATGTCAGTGCAAATTAGTATATGCTTGTGCGCTGTCAGGTGAGAAATGTGTTGATTTAAAGTAACTGAGACTCTAGACACTTAAGAAGTACAGTGCTTCTTAGAAGTTTTTGCTTCTACTCGCTGTTTAGAGGTGGCTGAGCTTTTGGTTTCTGCTTTACGGCTGTATCCACAAAAGTCAAAGCATTAGGCACAGCAGCTGCCTGTAGTTGGTTTTCATTTCAGAGCGTGCAGTGAGATGAGCTGAGATCTCAAGCAGCTTTGGGGTGTCTTTGCTACTGTTCCTGTAAATGTTACCTGACCCAGAATGGTTAAAGTAACACTCTGTAAGCACCGCCAACCCCAGCTGTTGCTGTCAGGTGTCACTGCTGCCTCTGTGCTTGGGGAGGCCCTCCTTTGAGAGGGTGAGCTAGAGGAATGGTCTGGGGGCTGTGTGTTGGGGTTTTTGATTTGTCACGTTTTGTTTTGGCTTGAATAATGAGTGTTGCCTTGGCATTTGACAAGAACAATAGTTGTTATACAAGTGGTCCTGTACACGTAGTTAAACTGCAAAAAACAGTGCTTATAAATAGACCTTGTTTCACATTCCTCCTCCCTAAAGGGAAATAAGTGATGTTATTGCTCATCTGTGTACTTACCTTAGAGATTTCTTTGGCAGCACCATGTCAAGAACGTCCTTCATTCCTTCAGAGTGAATTAGATTTGCTGCTTCATTGTAATCATGTGAGCCAATTAAAGCTGTGTCTGAAGATGGGGAAATGGTCAGTATATGGGTCCACACCGAACCTGTGATTTATCTTGTGAATCTCTTTGCAGACTAAGAACATTACGCGCTCTAAAGTTTAAACTCGATTTCCACTCCATTAAAATGTGATGTACAAGTAAAGGCTTTTATAGCACCTTCTGTGGTTGAGTTTCTAATCAATCTGTGCAAAGAAAGTCAGGGTTGTTAGGATTCTGCCCTCCGTTGCACCAGGAATTGCTCACATCATCCTTGCTCTCAACTGCTTCCAGAACCTGAGCAGGACCAAACCTGGTGGCACCAGGCACGGTGCCTGCCTGCACTCCGCGCTGCCAGCTGCCCGGATTGCTTCTCCTCTTTCCTTCCGCTCATTTGGAGGTGCATCCTCAGCCTAAGTATTATTTTCTTGCTGAGCTCATGCCAGTATTTCTTCTGGAATCCACTAGGGGGAGCAGTAAGCTCTCGGTAGTGTTCTCCCATTTCAGGAGAGCGCTCCTGGCAGTGAGCATAAAAAACCATGCGTGTAAATGTACTCTATGAATTGTGTCCCTAGTAACAAAAGCTTTCCTTCATTTGAAGTTATGACTACTTGTGGGACAAAAGAAGGCGATAGCAGTGCCTTCTACTGGGATATAAGCACTGTGGAGCAATAGAAGATGAAAAGAAACATTAGATTACTCCTTCCATCAACCAGTGACAGCTCAAGAGGAGTGCAGTCTCGAGGGACACGCTGCTCCCTCGGCTGCCAACCCTTACATGAGGGTGAGGAGGGGTGAACTTAGCCTTCACGCCTTCCAGTCACTCAGGTGCATTGTGTACACCCAAGCTCCCTGGGTTGGCCGTGCCTTCTCACCTGGTGCTCAGCCATTGGTTCAGGCCATGACCTGGCAATTTCCATGCATCACTGTATTCTAAATTACCTTTAGTGAATAGGACTTGCTGTGACTGCTTCATGATTTCCACGAAAGAAATAGCTGTAATATAGCTATAATGGAGCTACATCTCTCAAACGTGAGGCAGTTGAAAAGTATTTTATTGCTATGAAGACTGATAGTTCTGGTTCCTGTCTTCTTTTCCCCACTAAGATCAATCTGATTTTGTTGTCTAGTGACATCAGTGAACATAGAGCTGGTCGTAATCACAGCCATATATTGTCCAGAAAGAAGTGTTCAGATACTGTTGGAAAGAAGAGAATGTTTCAGAAGGTGACAGCAAGAGAACTTGTTCATGTGATTGCAGAGGTAGCAATGTTTCCATGACCTGAATGAATGCAATTTGGCTGTCGGGGTGGTAACAGAGAAGGGGCTGTATTGGGCCAGAATGCCTTTGTAGCTAAGGCTGCAGTGGCATGCAATACATCACATCAAAAACTGAAGGGGAAGTAACTGAAAAACAGAAGGTGTTTTGCATCTATAAGAAGGCAAAATATTTAGGACTCCTCATAATATTTCCTTTTTCTTCCTTTATCTTAAAGGATTAGTGTGCGTGTTACTTGAGCTTGCCAACGTTGCCCAGTAACATTTAAAATATTGGTGGAAAGTTGCTGACAAACTATCAGTGTAGGAATAGCTGCAAGTTTAGAACAGTTCCAAGCGAGAAGTGGGTTGGATATCTATAAGTAGATGGTCCGTGCCTCAAACAGAGACAGTAAGGAAGAGGTTCAGTTATTTACATGTTTAGGCCCTGATTGTAGATGTTTTCTGGTCTGGTCTGGTCTGGTTTTCTGTTTTCTGGTCTGGAATCTGATCACTTAAATAGCTATAAACACAACTATTGTAACTCTTGGAATAAAAGCAGGGTGTAAGATCTAGGAAACAGTCAAAAACTTGTCTGAATGTGACATGTATGTCTGTATATAAAGGATGATAAATGCAGAAAACTTTCTGACAGAAACATAATTTGATTTGTACAAGGGTGGGAAAGGAGGAAAATACAGTACTCTGCCAATTTCAGTATTCCCTAATAAATGACTTTCTACTCATCTTCCTACTTTCTATAAAGGTGTGGACTGCATCTTCTAAGTATTTCTTCAAGATACCTGTCGAACTTCTTTGAAGCGTGGTATTATATTCTTATGTCTGGAAGCAGAACTTCATGCTGTGGTGCTGCACTCTCTTTCGTGTCAGAACTAATCTGTTTTGTAAATGAGATTGTTCAATCAGTCAATAAAATACTACACCAGGCTGTCTTTTTTTTCTGTTCTTGATTGTCTTGAACAACTTCCTCCTTGCAATTCTTACTAAATGTGTTAATCCAGTGTTCTGTTTTTTCTTTCTTTCAGTCAAAAGACAAAATGATGAGAGGATCACGCCGAGGATGTGTTAGACTGAGAGTGAGTATTATTTTCTTTGGTACTTAATGTCTCACTGTGGATAATATGATCTAGGGGAGAGAACTGCAAGGAGACTTTTGAGGTTTTGCTCTGTTGCTGACTCTGCAAAACACTGAAGTAGTGAAAGTATTTAAAGAAAGAAAACATTAGAGGTCAAGTGACGTGCTAGGCTAATTGCATTCTGTTATTGGACTTGATGATCCTTATGGCTCCCTTCCAACTCGGGTTATTCTGTGATATTGTATAAAAGCATTTTGTGCTTAATACACTGTCTAAAAAGCATCATAGGATGAAGTACTATGGGTTAACAATAAAATGCTGCAATAAAGTTGCTTTTTGCAGTTCTCATTTCATGTGAATATAAATATATGTAGATATAAGTTCTACACCTACAGAAGTTATTGCAAAACTGCTTTCTTTGTGTTCTTCTGGTTTTCCTTTTATTCTGTTCCTGTGTCCTTCATTCTGCCAGTTTAGATGCTGTAAGCCCACCACCTGACTGTGCTTCATTCTGGGTACTTGTGTAGTAATGCCATGCAGCCAGTTGTCTATACAGAAGGAAGGCAAAGTACTGGAGTTCTTGAAAGGGAAGGACAGAAATTTTAAAAATGTCTGCTGAGAGAGGATAAAAACTGGGGAAACAGAGGTAGGAAGTAGGGAAGCTGAGTGTTCCCTGTCCTGGCTTGGGACATTCTGTGGCTTGAAGTGACACTACTGAAGTGAGCTGGGAATGCTGTGATGGGTTTACGTGTGCTCGGTTTCTGCTTTCAGAAACTTCTCTTTTGCTGTGTTTTTTCCCCATTTCTCAGAGAATCTCTGTTAGGAGCTGATCTAAACAGGATGGATAGGTCAGAAGGGTAATGGACATGAATGGGAGCATTTTGAATCTTGAAGAGAAGTATAGAGAAGGTGATCTGTGGCCTGACACAGAATCTGATGAGTGTTGCAGTAGAGCTCTGCCTTTTTTAATTGTAGTTATTCCTTCCTTCTGTTGTTAACGCTTTGTGATCTTCCTGGGGGCCTATTAAAGTGGTCCCAACAACCTTAGTTAGGCTCATACAGAGAATCCCTGTTCATCTGCATTTCAGATGATTTTATTGCACTTTTCCCTTTTTAGTGTGTTGGTGTCATGATTATAACTTCTTCAAGAGTAATACAAACTCAAACCACCTTTTGCGACATTACATTTCTAAAGATTTGTAAGATTGTTTTTTGCGTTGTGTAGAAAAATTTAGTCTGAAAAACCATGTCTGCTTTAATAGTGTTGTGAGCCTGTCAATGTGGAGGTTGGCATCAACCTGTCAGTTTAGGAAGTATTAAAAGTGAACAATCTGTTCAACATTGCATTATTCATTTTTACTTGCATTTAAGATAAAAGAATCTTTCTCTCTTTCCCCATCTGCCGTGTTCCCACCCCAGATTACTCTTAGGCATTTTGCAAAGATTTGCTGACTTCTTTCTTGGGTTTATTTTGTGAGGGAGGAAGGGGTCTTTCTGCTTTTGTAACACAGCTCTTCTGGCAGATGACAATACCAGGACCTGAACAGATGGGCTTCTGCAATGTGAAATTCTATCAAAGAGGTTTTCTGTTTAGAGTAATTGTTGATTTGTAACTGTAGGTGTGAACATAAACAAACATGTGATTTCTGAAGTACTTCCTTTTTTTTTCTGGAATGCATTTTTTAAAAGCTCGTTCCTTGCCTTTTGTTTAATACCCATGCTTCGTAGGCTCTCAAGTTTCACCTTCTGTCTTTTTTTTATTGTCACAGATTATTTAGGAAGGTGTATTCATAGAAGGATCTATGACATCTGTACTATGCTTAAATCCTGCCTAAGCTTTCTGTAAGCAAAATGCTTTTGGCTGATCACTGGTGCACTGCATGATTACCAGATAGTTCTCAAATACAAGGCATTTACTCCAAAAGTAATGCCTCCTGTTTTATTGCCTTGGCCCATAAACATGCCTGAGGCAGAGTTTGGTGGTATGGCAGCAGAGGTTGAGCATTCTTTCCAATATTTCATTATATTTTGTTGCCATGTGACAGATGGCAGTAGAGGGGTAGTCTGACAAAACGATGTCTGACATGGAAATGCATATGAAGCAAAGATGTGTCATTGAATTCCTCCATACGGAAACAGTGGCACTTGTCGACATTTATCAATGCTTGCTGAATGTTTATGGAGACCAAACAGTGGATGTGAGCACAGTGAGGCTGTGGGTGGTGCATTTCAGCAGTGGCAATGTTTACCAGCAAGGCATGCAGGCTCTTGTTCATCACTGGTGAAAATGCACGGCTGATGGTGGTGACTGTTGAAAAACAGTGTTTTGTAGCTGAGAATTTGCTCTATCAAACAATGCTGTTGTGCTCTTTGTTGTAGTTTCCGTGGAAATAAATGGGAGGCATTACTTTTGGAGTGACCCGTGTGTAATGCATAGTCATCTGGCTGTTGTAATGTATTGTAAAGTATTCGGAATTACCCTGGCTAGGCTGTGCTTCTTGAAGTGCCTCTCGTTTAGTGATTGCAGAGCTGTCCTTGAAAAATGTGCTTTTGGAGAACTTAAGTGGTGCACTTAGGACAGCAGAGGGGAAAATGTCTGGAGCTCTCCTTGCCTGCTGTATAGTCCTGAGTTACACATGATTGGTGCTGTTCTTATATAGGATCTGTTCCTTCCTTCCTCTGCCCTGTGGTACCTGCAGCCAGCCCAGCAAAAGGTGTGGATGCCATCAGCCAGACATAGAGGAGCTGTGAGGAATGTGTGCAAATGAGATTGACAGAGATCCCCCTCCCCTAGATCTGTACCAAACTGATTCTGATGTTTTGGCCAGCCCAGCGCTCACCCCCTCCTCTGTTGCTAACACTTGTTGGAGCTGACTCAAGGTGTTGGCGCTACTGTTACTTGCGGGTGTACTTGCACAATAAGGGCAGGATGTACCTTTTAAACATGTGCCAGGGATGTCTTCCTGATTTGTGGGAGGGGGGAAGGACAAAACAGAATGTGATGCTGGATCTCTTGGAGAAGGAGGAAAGAAATTAAGTAAATCCTTTGGGGATCTTTGAAGTATCTTGAACAACATGTCATAATCTGTTTGGAGTTGATAGAGGCCTAAAAAGACTTGTTTTCAGTGTCTTCCTCCCCTGGGTGAAATTGTGCTACTTATTATGTATTTTGGGGGGGGAAATGGGTCAGGAATGGCAGAAGTGGATGGATTTGGAAATAGCTGCACACAGATCGCCTTTATCTAATCTTCACATTCCCTTCTGAGATGTCACCACCAATAGGAAGACAAAGCTAGCAGCCTTTGATGCATCCCATTGACTTATTGTTGGTATTTACTTGGGGACTGAGAATTAGATCATGCAGTGTACCACTGACACAACATGATGGGACAAATGCATTTTGCTGGAATGATTTTTTTATAGACTGGTGGATGAAATTAGGTCAGGAGCTTCTTTTGTAGAGTAGCAGCAAATTGGTATTTTTTAGACATGAGAATACTTAAAAAGTATTGTTCCCCCCTTTTTAAAATATAAGTTGAAATGTAGTAGAGAAAAGTAGAATATTGTTTATTATAGTGATGCTGTAGGATAAAGCCACCATTTCAAAGGTAAAAGATTTGCATTATCATCCAGCAAATCACTAAGTTTTACAAATATTGTTTTTTAATTCTATATTCTATTAAAGAATTTACTTACAACCCTTGATTAAACAGGGAATCTGTTCTTTACAGTACTTGGTGTGCTTACAGTTAGTCAAGGCTTTTTAAATTCCAGTGGTGTAGTGATAGAGTGTATGCTGCTGATGTCACTGCTTGCCTTATCAGGATTTTGTTCTTTGTTTCACAGGGAGCTGTGATTGGTATAGACGATGAGGACGACAGCACCTTCACAATAACTGTTGATCAGAAAACCTTCCATTTTCAGGGTGAGCTGACAGAAGAGATTGTTTTTTTTTTTCCTGTAATAGATTCCACTTGTATTTGATGGATGATTTTAAATGTTTGGCAACAGAACAGCGTAAATGAGCACGCTGAGAACATTCTGGATCCAGGGGTGCTGCAGGTTAGGCAGGAATTTACATCTGCAGTGGATACATATATGCTAGAAAGAGACTTATTCTGGCAGGATTTGGAGATTTAAAATACAAAGAATAAATCACTCACTGGGAGAAAGTAATGGGCTTCTGATTATGAGTTTTGCTTACTGAACGTTTCTGATCTTCGTTATCAAGATACAGTTATGCGTTTCTTCTATATGAAGAGAATCAAGACTGGTCGGCAGGTTGCAATTTGTATCCAAATAGAACTTAATGCTCAATTATGAGGAGACTAGAGGCAACATTTGGTTTAAAGGTGGAGCTTTGCTTCAAGATTTACCAGCTTGCATTCATTTCATCTACATTTCTGTGTCTTGTCTGCCAGTCACCATTTCTCTGCTATTATCCTTTTATTCACATTTACTAACACCAATGCCATCTGCCACTGCTATGTTTCGTCATTGCATGCTATGGTTCACCGGTAGAAAGGGTAAGGTACTATTATCATTGTTATGTACTCCTTAAATGATTTTATCTGCAGCAGTAGAACGAAATACTGTGATGATATTGTCTGGATAATTTTTTTTTTCCTGATGTTAGAATCCTAGGAAAGTCTGATTAAAATAATTTTCGGCTGATGTTTGTTAGTTCTCTTGCTTTTCCTCTTATATGAATTAGCTGAAGAATTAAGTTATTTTGCATAGAGCTGGAAACTAAATATCCAAGAGGCACATTAGCATGTAAGCAGTTATTAATTTTTATAAACTGGAACAGTTCTGTAGCATATATTGTACTGTATATATTTTTTAAATCAGTGATTTGGAAATGGAAATTATCCTTAATCCTATTGTGTTTGTGTGAATATTTCTGGTGATAAATATTTACTGTACACCATGTTGTTGCTGGAATCTGTATTCCTTGTGCTACAGTTCTTCCTAAATGCTGCTGCTGTACTTTGGCTTTTCACTGCATTAAGCCTCATAAACATGCCTTCATAATGCTGAGCTAACAGTAGTACTTAAATCTACTATTCCCAAGGATAACTGATAAAATGCAAGGTAATTGCTAATGCAGTAATGGAATGCGGCACTCTGGCAGTCTTTCAGTACTATGAAGTTAAATACTGCTGAATATTTGATAACTTGATAGTGGTAAATCTAGAAATCTCTCATCTTTAGTTATTAAGATAAACCCTTTGTAATATGTCTCTGACTTACAGTTATATCGTACGTACTGTATTCACTACTGGGTAGCTAAATGTCTTAAATGATTGATAGTATTTGGTATACAGTGTTGCATACCAAATACTGCTGTAAATAATATTGCTAATTTTTGAACACTAGTTTTGTCACATAACATCTCATGCTTTTAATCTTGATTTGTGTGCATTTTGTATCAAGTCAACAATCGTATGTATACTTTTTTTAGTGTAAAACTAAGGTCTTGTACAGTATTTTCTGTTAGCATATTATTAAACTAACATCCCTGCCATCCAGCAAATTGTAATGATGCTAGCACAGTATTAAAATGTATGTCTGTAAAGTGAAAATGTGAAAATATAGGTAAGATACTAGTGCTGAGATATTTTGGTATACAGCATCCTCTGTGGAACTGTCTGTAGTTCTTATGGTCAATGTAAATGCATGCTGTATGCCTCATACAAAGTTTGTTTGTGATGTTAAATTCACTCAGTATTATATAGGCTTCAGTTGTATGAATTATAGATCGCTGTCAGTTACGGATAATTATGCGAATACTACAGCATGTATTCTGGGACTACAGAGGGTGTAGAACAGACTCCCAGGCTACATGCAGTATCACTAAGAATTTCTTTCGATGATTTTTATTCATGATTCAAATAGAACTTCTGTTCTGTGAGATAGTCACAGCTGTAAATGTATCCACCCTTTGTAAGAGAAGTCTTGTACCAGAGAAGAGAGTTTCAGAAACAGCAACTTTAAAAACATACAGTATCTTCCTTCTTACCACCTTTTTTCACTCCCAAACACAAACAGAGGTCCAAATAACGTGGGGTCTAGTTGGGAAAATGTCAGAGCTTTAAAAATATCAAGATTTCAACCATCTGCTGACCTGTGTGTAAGTTAGAGTCCCATCTGCAGGGGAACAATTTCTCTCTAAGGCTCCAGAGGAAAAACGTTCTTGTGTACTCATACTTCTCGGTACCAACTGGCGAAAATTTGGATCTTTTGCCTCACTGAAATTTTGCTGATGGGCAGTGATAGATTTGAAGGAAACAAAAGAAAAAATTATTACTGGATTTTGTATTTCTTAATTTCAGTTGCTTAAAATTGCACATCTGTCAAACGCTCCAGAGCTCTAAGTAGTGAGATGAAGGCTAAATAAGTCAATTAAAGCTGACAGGTTGTCACAGGGATGTTGTTTCCACATGTGTGAAACTGAATTTCTGAAGCACTAAACCTCCAGCATCTCCCACTAAGATTTGCCTCCTACTGGATCTTGGGAAATTCAATCTTTCCACTGTGTAGTTTGCACTTTGTTGCTGCTTGAGACAGTCTCCCCATGTTCTGCTTGCAGCCAGGCTTTTTAGTGGCCATGTTTATATTGAGAATTAGTAAAAGTTGAGAAGTTTTTATTATGAAGAAAGTGCAGGCTTTGAATGGTGACTGCAAAAATATCAAATGGCATCCATACACCGAATACCTGATTATAAAGGAAGGAATGGAACTGAATACATATGGGCAGTAAAACAAACAGCATATTTTGATTTTACTGTCAGCGCAATTTTGGCTCTGCCATGCAAATTATTTCCCTATATTTGTTGTTACACACTGCAGTGTTGGTACCTGTTTACTTTGTGGGGTTGTAAAGGAGGGGCAGAACATCTACAGAAATTTAAAAATATATTTAAGAGTAATGTATTTCATCTCCTGATTGGTCCTTGTTTGGTCATAATATATTGTACAGTTTTGTGGCTTTATTTTAAGGCTTCCAAATGAGGTAGATCTCAAAGCATTCATTGCCTCATGGGTTTGTTCAGTTCAGATGCACAAATCTGTTCCAGTAGCTGAAGACATTTGGGATAATACTGTTAGTTTAATGCACCTTCCTGTCAGGAAGCTTTCTTGATACTATATTTTTTCATGCTGCAATACATATCCCTGTTCTAAGTGCTCTGTAACCTTCAAACGCTGTGAGTTTTTTTTCCCCATTTAATATCTTCGTATAATCACCAAGTTATAAGCACTTCCAATCTGGAAGGTAAGTTCTTCTGTCCTTCATATCACTGCTGCTCTTTCTGCTCACAGGGATGCTCATGACTTAAATTCAAGAGTTCAAGATAGTTTGGCAAGTGTGTTCTTGCCTTCTTGATGTTCAAATTGCTGTCTAACTTGAACCAATCACAGCTTTTATTTGTATTGAATTACTTCACTAAGCATACATTATATTCAGAACTAAGAATTCAGATTTCTAAACTCCTACTTGAAAACTCAACTCTTATTTTTACAGCACACTTCATTGGAAGGCAAACAAGTCCTGTCTGCACTGCTTTGTGTGTGTAATAAAGAATTGAAAGATGGGAGGCAGTCTAGTGCATTGATCTGAGATGGTTTTGCTTTAGCTTTTCTCTCTCCTTTCCTATTCTTGCCACAAAAGTAATCTGAGAGAGGAAGCAGGAACGTTGCTGTGCAGCTGATTACCCATTATGTGAGTCCTGTCAGCTGGTAAAGGTAGATTTTTTTTCCTTCTTCCCCATCCTGACCCAGTTTCTAGTTTATTTTGTGATGCATAATGCATAGCATTCCAGCTGAGATAAGAGGGAAGATATACACAGCAAAAGGTAGTGCTGCAAATGCAGGGAATTTTTGTTAATGTGTGATACGGTGTTTACCAAGGATATCCCAGGGCCCACAAAGGCCTTAGCTGCTGAGCAGTGTCAGAATTTGGGATTGTATTTGTGTTAAGCTGTCAAAATTAAGTACAGTGGCTTTAGACCTGTGTTTCAGTACTGCTTGTAGAAATGCTCAGTATTTATAGCTTCTTGTAAAACTTTACCATTGTCCACCACGTGAAGAACAGAAACTTGCCCCTGTGGTGTAAGAAGGCAGTTCAGTCCATCACATTACCCCATTTAAATGACACTTCATGAATTGCAACCTTACCCCTGAAAAATCTTGAGAGCTTTTTAAATTTTATCTGATACGGAAAAATGCCTGCCAAGGGATTTTGGTGTAAAATCTTTTTGTGTGCTGGTTTCCTCAGTGATCTTTGTGTCTGTTAATGACTGCATCATTTATCCTGACCTACCATTTTTCAGGGCTTTTTGGGGGTTCTGGTGATGCTGAAACAGCAAATCCCTCTGTATTCTTTGCTCAACAGTGCTATTATAGTTAAGAGGAAGAGCAGCTATGTAAGGGCAAAATTTCCAGACTTGTCTCTTCGTACATTTACAGCAGAGCTGTGCTATCTGTCTTCCTTTGTTCTCATGATAGAATAGCTCTGCTTTCTGAACCTGACAAGGTCTGTGTTACACGGCATTCTGAGGCTGAAAACTGCAAAAATTCCCCCGAGAACCAGAAGTAGGTTTAGCTTTTGCTGTGTGATTTTTTTCTGACATCCTCTCTATTTGCTCTGTTGGTTTTTTTTCTTAGTAAATTCTTTAGTAACATTTTGGGAAGTCAGAACTTGTGGCCAAACTGCAGGGAATGGTGTCTGGCTCTGCTTTTACTGTCTCATGCCATTCTTTCTTGCACCCTCAGCATCCTGTATTACAGTTGTCTACTGTTGAAATCATTTTCTTATCATACCGTAAGTTTACCATCTTCGATGGAGCTGCTAGCAATCAGTTTTCGTGGTGGAAAATTTTGAAATTTATGTGAAAATTGGGAGTAACAAAGAAGATAATAGTTTGAAGCAGTATCTGTATGTGCGGCACGTTGTGTTATTTATTTCATTTGTGCATTTATTGGTTTTTACTTTTGGAACCAGTTGGAATCTATTATCTGAATTCAAGGTATGATACGTAGCAGCTGTTTTGAAAAGGATCTTTGTGAGTGTGAGGAAGGGGGAGAAATAATAAGGAAAGGTCTCGTAAGGACAGAGTGATACTGAGAAGTTCAACATTTTCTTCTGTTTTAACAAGAAATTCCATGTTTGACACTTGGATTTGACACTTCCTGGTGAAAACGTGGGTACCTGCAGGTTGTCGCACATTGAAAAATGCTTGATTAGTACATTACAGATTGCCTGTGAATTCCCAGAGAGAACCAATAGCTTCCTGATCATAGATTGCCTTTGCCACAAAAGTTTCTGCCCGAGGCTGCGTTTATGCACTGATTATAGAGCTCACTCAAAAAGCAACCTGTAAATTTGATTCCAAATGACAGTGGAGCAATGAGGAAGTTGTAATGAGGTAACAGTGAAGCAGCACTTCAACTGATTTCTTAAGATCACAGATAAAGCTTCTTAATACATTGCGCACAGGAGACCATTTGGTGCTTTTTCTTTGGACAAGATTAGAGCTTGTTTATCTATAGTAACTGCACTGGAGTCTTCAGTGGGTGGAGGGAGAACAAAAGGAGGGTTGGTTTCTATGAATGGATGGAGAATGGCATCAGGAGGATTAGGAGAAGGGGAAAGAATGATTGTGACAGCTCCCAAATTATACAGAGGGAACAAGGCACCGAGATTGTGTTCAACCTCCTGATAGGTGTGGGAAGTGTGTGTTTGTTAGAAGGATACACATAAGCAGTGAAATGATGGTATTTTGGTATGTTTGTAAGGAACCCTGCTTCATCTTTCTATGGTTTAAAAGGCCCTCAGTGACTTTAAAAAGCCGCTTAGTTAACCACAGAACAGCCCTTTGACATTGGCTGTGAAGTGTGACTTTTCCGCGTTATTGGGCACTACTGATAAAATCTCTCTATTGAGATTGGTGGTAAAAATCCTACTGATCTCAGTATAGGAAGAATCTCATGTCTGTCATCTGGACATTTTTTGTGTAAGGCTACTGCATTACTTCTGACCTCGGGTGAGAAAATATGGGATTTTTGTGTCTAAATCAGTGGAAGTTTTGTCTGAATTAAAGACTGCATAATTGACTCTATTGACTCTGGGTGTGATAGACTTTTCTTTTTTTTTCACTGAGTTCTGCCTGTAAGTAGGTCACAGTGAATGAAAATAAAGTATGCATTTCTCTCGGAGACAGTATGGTGTATTTATAAATAACCTGGTGTTTTTATAACTAAATCTTGAGGCTTTTTTTTCATCCTGATGCCCATGCAGACACACACAGGAAAACAAAAAGTACCAGCTTGCTGATTCTGAGATGGTGTTTTGTATTTTCAGTGTTCCAAGTACTGCTGTGCATGACCTAGAAATGCTACTGGGAAGCACGTATTGTGGAGAGTTGTCAAACTTGCTTATATCTAATCTTTAGATGCTATCAAGCTTAGGCCAGAAAGAGTAATGCGTTACATTGTACTTTAACATTTGGTTAAACACAACCTCTACACAACAAGACAAATATAGGAACTTTAAATTGCAACATTTATTCTGTATTTGGGAAATTATATATTGTAAAGGCTGAGAGCATTTCGTGTGCCACCTTTTCCTCATAGTATAGATTTATTTTTTTTAAACCCCTCCCATATCCTGCGTGGCAGTTTGGGAGATTCAGAGATATAAGAGCTTATTTTGGGCTTTGTGAAGCACCCTTTTTCTGAACGATAGAAGGCCCTCAGCAGAAGCCATAATTCTCGTCTTTAGTGCTTTTAAGTGGAATCACAAGAAATACAGTTTGTACAAATATTATTATCATCCTAAATCTCACTGCAGTGCGCTTGCATACTGGTTAAGCATGCTTCTCCTACAGGTCGTAAATAGGGCTGTGGTTGCTTTAAGGACCCAGTGGCTGTCTGTGACATGCCTGAGGTGTCGCAATGAATTATGCAGGTAACTTTCGAAGGATGTGCTGCAGACTCAAAGGATTAAAAGGTTAAGCATAAGGAAACAAATTGTAATTTCTCTTCTAAGTTCTAGTTCTAATAGAAAAATGTAACAGGAGCTTAACTGGCACAATCATAGTAAATTTGCTGTGTTTCAGCCGTCAGTGATTCCTGCCTCTTGCACACAGCAGTGAATGTATAGCTGTGTGGATTTAGCTGCTTCCATTTGCAGATGTTCACTGGCAGATTACAGTAAAAACTGAGGTAATGATGCTTGCATTTAAAATAGAGAAGAACACAGGGGCTGGTTTTGTTCTCTCTACTACAGATAGTACACGTATTTTGGTGGGTAGCTGATGCCCAATACAATTTACATTTGGCTGACAAGGTAACTACTGCATTTACCCATTGGGCTAAGGCCACAGCACATATTCATACAGTGATGTGGGCTCTTCTGTTTCATTGCTGTTTCCAATTAGTGTAATAGCATTTCAATCACCTTTCAGCAGCTCTATTCAGCTTTTAAATGCCAAAGAGTTCTCACTTAGATACAGTGTTCCTTGTTTGATTTTGTAACTGTCAGTCTAGCTAGAATCAGCTTAGGGAAAGTAGCTCATGTCTCTCCCTTGTTCCCTACCCTTCATCTCTTTGTCAGAGCTGTTGTGAAGAGGGACCAGGTATTGTTCTTCCACGTTTAGAGATGCATAGGTACTGGTGACATTCCCTGGTCCTGATACTAATTGCCTTATCCCAAATATGTTGGCAGAAAGAAATTCTGGAGTAAGATTTCCCGTAAGAACTGGAGCAGAGGGGAGTGGTGCCAACTTTAAAATGGAGCCTGGTCAAAGCATGACAAAGGTCAGGCTGACTTCAGGGTGCTTGTGACAGGAACACTAAGGGATGGAGGCTAAGGAGCAGGGTGAGTCTCCTGTCGGCTGAAGAAATCCTCCAGCATTTATTGGTGCAGAGCAAGTGCTACACAGTGTGCATCACAATCTTTCTAGCTGAAAAAATATTGGGAGTATTTTTATTTTTATTTTTTCCAAAGTGAAATGCAATGGATAGCCAGCTTTTCCTACAAATAGGTGGATAACGATCTCTGACCATTGTGTGCAGATTTTTCCCATAAATTGTTTCTGAGTATGTTAGCTAATCTCTTTTTTGAATGTTCCCATTGATTTTTTTTTTTTTCATCAGCGATCTTTTGGCAGCTGTTCAGTTCTAAATTGCTTTTACCATTAGGGAGCTTTTACTTGCACCTAATCTCACAGCAGCCATTTTGATGAGATTTAATGTAACTTCTCTTGCAGCCTGCTTTACTAAAATCTGTAACCTACTGTTTCTCCATGTTTCTATTTTTATTTTTTTTAAAGAGTATATAGAGGAGGGCTGGAAGGATCCCTTAATGGTGAGAAATGGTCTGAAAGTAAGGAAAGAAAATGCTGACAAGGTTACAGTACTGTGTGTTTATGTGCAGTAAGCTGTCTTCTCATGGCAATATTTCTGGGTTTTTATGACAGACTTTGTCTCAGTAGCAAGACTGATGAGATTTGTGCTCTTTACGTACAGATTGATCATGCTGTGCTGTAGCGTTGACATTTCTCGTATGTGAAGAAAAAAATATAGCTTGTTTTTTTTTTCCTTCAGCTGAACTGTGGCAAAAACAACTGTAAGATGGGCTATTCAAGGAATAGAACCTCTGAAAGTTCTGTTTGTTTATGAGCATGGGAAAGAGTTCAGTTTTTGAGCTGGACTGAATAGTTGGTTTTTAGGTCTTCCCTGTTGCTATAAGCCTTCTCTGTTCTGTGAGTACAGCACTTGATACACAAGTCTAAATGTGATAACCTTTATTAACGGGCCACTGTGTATTGAGATTAGTGTTTAACTAATACAGTGACCTCCTTTGCTGGCAGTCTGGAAGGTCATAGGAAGTCTGCTGCAACACAAAGATTAATTCACTGGTCCGCAGCTTAATTGTTCCTTTTTTCAGTTAAAATAGTCTCCGCAAAAAAGCAGGAACACAGGATTGTTGTATCACGTAATCTGTGAATGATGTACCAGTCTGGTCCAATGACTTGTGCCACAGTTGTCTAATAAGGTGTTCTTTAGGACCAGGAGACAGTTATGTGAAAAACACAAACGACAGTGAAGAAAGCAAGCCTGAGAATCCTTACATAGGCTGAAATATGTCAACCACTGCCACAAAGAACATGCATTTGAAAAGCTGACAAAAAGCAGGCTAAGGGGTCTGCTCTTGCTAAGGAGAGCCAAAGAAGCAAATAACAATTCCAGTTAACACTGGAGGAAAACGTACCTGATCCTGAAATGAGTGCTGAAGTGTAAGCTATGCTAGGAAAAGAACAGGATGTTTGTGTGCACGTATGCTTAGGGAAAAAGAAGATCGG
>JAOWBP010004015.1:18872796-18887668 GCA_028571105.1 Tragopan temminckii
GTACTCCTATTTCTTTTTCTCTTCTTATAAATTCTTAGTGTCTTCTCAGTTTTCCTTCATTTTCTTCTATTCTTAATTACAACCCTAAGGGAATATCGACATGGTTTGGAAATAATGGAAATAAAATGGCACTGATGCAATAATATTGGCCATAAGACAAAAAAAAAAAAACTTTCCCAAATCACTCAACTAGTACCTGCAACTCTCCAGGCTAAGAACTGATTCAAGCACTAAAAAAGCAAAACACTAAAACATGCACTTAAACTCATCCTTATTCAAGACAACACAACAGTCATGTATTTAATTTTATGTTAGTAAAACTCTTTCCTATGTTTAAGTCATGTTCCACTTGGTTTCAGCAATAACCTCTCTCATGTACATGAACTACAGTGATGAGACCACGGGTGACAGAACAGAGCTGTCAGGTGGGCTATGGTACCACAACTGCCAAAGGGTGGCGAGCAGATGGGTCAAAAGCCATAACAACAATGGAAAATCAATGGCATTTGAAAAGGTTTTAATGATTTTGCCCTCAGTAGACAAGGCTGATTTAACTATGTTAGCTAACCATGATTAAGCTACATTTAAAACTGTGCTAATTAAAATGTGTGTTTCTATGCCTTTGTTGCTATGAAGGAGATCATAAATTATTGACAATAGTGAGAAAGGAGAACAGAGCATTACTTGCCTCCATTGGTAGCAGGCATATATGCTGTAAGAGAGACTGCAGGCTGCACTTTCTGAAGGCCATCAGACAGTATAGTGCAGTCCCTTCTGCAGACTGAAGGAATTTGGTGTGATTCAGTAGGAATTTCTTCTTGCTGCTCTCCCCCTGCTCAGAATCACTCCTGCTGTACGTCCATATATGAGAAAGCCCCACCTTGTGGGATTATTTTTGATTTAATGCTCTGCAGCAGGGAGAGAAATATGTTCTGCTCCTTGGCCAAAAATTGCACAACACTGGCAGGCAAAGTGTTCCTTTAAGTGCAAAACAAATAATCCCGCTGGTGTCAGCATGTAAGAGTGAGGAATGCTGCCTTAAAACCTCCCTTGTTTTTTTGAACTACTGACACGTAATTAAAACACACCACCTTTCCTTTTCCATTCTTTTAAATCAGTTGTTATTGTGAACCCTAGCACTGTAACACAGCTGATGAGATAGCACTTAAAATTTGCTCTTCAGTGAAAAATATTTTAAATGTAAAATAAATATCAAAGTCTGAGTATTACCTCCTTCATGCAAAGTATGGGTGCAGTGAGAAGTTCTAAATTTAGTATTTGCTCGTCTGGTTGCACAAACATGCAATTGAAACATGAACTCCATTAGAGACAACCAAATTATTCCTTTAATGACTCATTTGTTTTCTGTTTTGTTTTGAGATTGAGTTGCAAAACTAATGCAGCAATGATTCAGCCTTAATGGAACTGTTTAAGGTGTGCATGTGACTGATCAGATGTAAAAGGACAGAGTGAAATTTGAACTCCACCAGCTGACATGGACTTGCATAAGTCTGTGACCTTATGCTTCTTTTCTATTGTTTGTAGTAAGAAAATTGAAGCAGATTCACCTCTTGCATTGCAACAGATGTAACTATAAAGGTTTGACAATCACCCATTAAAAAGTGTCTTTAACTGAGTTTTAGTAGCACTTAAAGCAGCCATAGAAAATATTTCCAGTGCAGTAATTACCGTGATTGAGAAAACTACATCATGGATTTCAGTGGTCTCATGACAGCTTTTTGATGACAGATGCTTGGTTTACAAATAAAATATTCTGGCTTTTTAAATGCTTTCCAGAATTTGAAAGATAATCTGAGTTAATTTCTGCTGTTATTGGTAATATTTATTTAAATGAGAAGCACAAAAGCTAATAAGTAATTAAAGAATGCATCGGTGTTTATATATACATTTCTGTATCAGATCTGTCAAAATTACTGATGATGTGAAAGTATCAAACCACATTTTCAGATTCCTGTATCAGTTTAATTTGTATAAACATGACAGATTTGTCCTTTAGAAGGACAAACCCCCAAATTGCTCACAGAACAAACAGATACGAGGTATGACAATTACACAAAGAACACGGAGGTGTAAAAGAAGAAGGTCTTCAGGATAAAACAGAGGAAGCAGCCTTACAAACTAGATAAGACCAAATAACTACATAAGCTTTGCAGGAAAAGAGGATGTGCTCTTCCTAAAACAATCTCCATGATTCAAAGGCACTCCAGTTCCAGAGCTGAACCATCCTTGATTGTCAGTCTCTTCCTGTTTACTGAAGAGATATAATTAGTTCCTGTTCAAATCAAGTTTACCCTGGGGAATTTACTTACAGAACTATTTGTGAAAAATGACTGAATGAGCTTTTGTCTGCTTTTCTTGTGATAGTTCTAGATGATGGTAAATTACATACATGCAGGTGAGCAGAAGAAAAAAATGCTTGGAAATCATCAGTAGACCTATTTAGTTAACCGTAAAATGAATATATGAGTTGCTGCATTTATTCCCAATTCTCCTAAGCAAGGAATAAATCCAAGGCTAGAAATGAGCTGTGAGTCTCCTGCACTACAAAACAGACCTATGAGCCAGGTGACACAAATATTGGCCCAAAAATACAAACTATACCAGTACCTGGCAGAGATCAAGAAATCAAGGTCAAGAAAATCTACATTGCTGTATTTGATGTTTATCAAGTATCTGATGTTTATTCTTGCTTTTCAAGTCTCCTTATTTTTCTAGTTGTGATTCTTAGGTACACAAGATGTCCGTTAACTTCAAATTTAAGAAGTTCATCAAAGGCCTGGTTGGCATCACAAAATATTCATATCCAATTCATTAAAAAAGCCAACACAATATCTAATTCTGATAATTTCAAATCCTTTTTCAGCATATGGAATTGCCGCAATCACAAATTAAAAACATACAGATATTTCCAGTGTAGGATTGAGACATGCCTTCACAGACTAATTTGATAGATGAACTGAATTGCCAGTGCTGTCACCCAGAGACAGGCTGTGAAAAACCTTGGTGTGATAGATGGCTAGCTTTTGGAAAAATAAGGTACAGGAAACAAAACCAGTGTGCACAGAAGTAGTTGATAATTAAAAGAATAAGACAAATGACCTGTTTTGTTTTAAGCGTATTTATCATGCGCATTGGACAGCAAATTCAAGCAGATTGTACAGGCAGCCTTTCTTGCCTCCAAGTGAGGCTTGAAAGGGGAAGAGTATCCAAAAACTGCTTCAGAACATGGATGAAGAAGCTTTTGATCAAAGTCTCTGACAGGCACACCAAAGATGGCAATAGTCTGAAAGACTCCTCTTCCCAAAATATTGCAGCCACACTCTTGGCAGGTTCTAAAAACAGCAGAGAATCTCTCTTTTTGTCTCTCTCCTCCCTACCATTACTATATATCTGACATTTCTGCATGCCTAAAATTTTGTCCCCTACTCTCATAGCTTTGTAGTAATTTGACAAATTGTTCATATGAGAAAAGCATTTATTCTACTAACAAGATCCAAGCTGGCAAAATTTTAATTGAACTCATTTCTTTTAGGTATCACAATTTTGTGACTTTGCTGAAATAATGGTCGTTGATTCCTGTGATTCCTGTTCTGGGGATTGATTTGAACAGTAATACAGCTTGAGTAAGCAATGTACTATCAAGATCTATGATAAGATGAACAGATGAAATATATCACAAAAAAGTAAAATTACTAAATTTGTAGATGTGCAAATTGTGCACGTGCAATAATAATAACATATGCTACTTCTAGCAGAAATAAATAGTTCCTAGCACCTCACTGAATCTGAGGTCATAATGACAATCTTTACGCATATCACACTGAGTGAGATCTGCCCAAACGATGCAACAGATCCACCATTTGGCCAATTCATTATGAACAATATCACTGAAGTGTGATCCTCATCACCAGAAGACTCAAGCTTTGCTGATAATGCAAACATTCTGTGCCTTTGGCTAATATGAAGATCAATAGAAAGGAAACATAATAATCTAGGAAGATAATTATGATGAAATGAAGCTTTTCCCTTAAATCTGCTGGCTCATTCTAGATTTACCACTACTCCCATCACTGCACCATATGAGCAAAATTTTCTTTTCCTACACGTTGCTCAAATCTGTAGTTTTAGTGTATTCTATGAAAAGACCATGGTCTGTGTTGCTGTGCAGATACATCAGAGCTGCCCAGTGCTGCTGGGAGGGAAGTACTGTGTTTCACTGGAACCTGGACAAGGAAATGTCTAAAACTGCAAGCTGGCTGAAAGAGTAAAAGGAATTGAGTCAGCATTCTGGGGAAAGGAAGGAATAGGGAGGGGTGGAACAAGCAGTATATTCTGAATAAAGGAAGTATGTTCAAAACAGCTAGCATAAGGAAAAGTGCCACTAGTATGCCATAAATAACATGAAATTTACCTAATGTATCATTAAAGTTTATGGATCAAATCCTCTTTCCTGGCCAAGATGTACTTGCACAAAGGTTCTCAAAGAGTTGGTTATAACTTTCTGATTGACTATCCAGTGCATGCCTAGTACTGTGTTGGGATGATTCATGAACGTAGTGAACCAAATTGCAGTTTCTCTACCCTCTAATCGCCTTAAGACACTGTTTAAATGGGCTGTAAAACTGGTTACCACGTCAGCTCTTAGTCTGTCAAGAACTTTTCAATCTACAAGAGAAACTTCCTACCTGGGGTCGTTAGGTGCTTTTCTCTCATTGTGCACTGCCTGAGCACAGTACGAGGGAAACAGGCTCTCTACTTAAATCCTTTCTCAGGTTTCTCCAGCTGTATGAATACTTCAATTTCTCCAAAATGAACAGAATTTATTTGCATATATGATTGCATATCCATGTTTACAGATAGCTAGACTGCAAATCCAGCTCACATCTCCTGTGTTCTGGGGAACTGTATTCCTGGATGCAAAGTGCCTTCTGAACACGCATAATATGAAACAGATGGCTCAACAGATGAGCTGCCAAACACACAAGCCCTGTTCAAATGCCACCCAAAAGCGAAAGTTAAGTGAGAGAAAAGTTTTCCTTGTCCCACTTTTAGACAAATAGGGCCAACCTTCTTGGAAGATGCTCTTTACTCATTGTCTACCCTTCTAATTCTTTTCAAATTGGCATGCTTGAGTAAACAAGTTCATCTTACCAGCTAGAAAGATTCTCTATTTTCCAAATTTTGGTTTCTTTGTTTTAATAAAGCTCCAGCCTCTAGAGTTAAGAGCTTGAATGCGTTATCTGAGCTTTAATTAGAAAAAGCAAACAAAAAAGCAGACGCTGGACCTTTCTGGCCTTCAAGGTTGCCAAGAAAAGCTTGAAAATATAATGAGAGTTCAGAAACCAAAATTCTCTTTCAAATTATGCTTTGGTTGGCAAGACTTAAGCACAAACAAACAAAGTACCTAGAGTATGAAGTTTACTATTTCCCATTTAAACAATCTAATATGGAATCAGCTTCCAGAAAGTTCTCTCCAGCTTGTAATAGTTCCTAGCCTTTGGACACCCTGCCAAACACTTGGTTCATGGCTTGCACTGTTACTGCAGGCACTATTAAGTCTTAGGAAACACCTCCACTATAAAGCAAAGTTGATTTAAAGCTACCATACATCTTGATTTGCCCAGATATGCCAGTTTTTTCCATCTGGGATTTCTATCTGAGGACACACACATCTATCCACGTATATATCTGCCTATAATCTGTCCATCCCCGCGGATTCTGTCTAATTGTCTGCATTTCTGAACATTGGGAATCCTAGCATGGTACAGTCAAAACCCACAAAGAATGGCATACTGCATACCACAGATTTTTTCTACACATGAAAAAAAATCAAACATTTCTGAAAAGTAATTAGTTTAAGGATTCATTATACAGAATGCTTTTGTATTGCTACTGGGGACAAAAATGACAGCCATCACTTGAGTCAGCCAAATATTACTTATAGCAGCTAGTCAGTGGGTTATTACCTGTGCTTCACACAGGTACTGCGTCAGCCAATGTTGCACAGCTTATCCCCAGAAATCCTCAAAGTACTGTAAGTCTAGAATTAAGGATAGCGGGCATATGGGATTCAAGATTAAAGAAAAAAAAGCAAAGGCATTAAAGTTAACTGTACAGACAAGAAACACTCAGAGTAAGGCTGATCAGCTACCTTGTGCTCCTCTTCTTTCAGAAATTCAGTGCAATTACTACATGTAATGCAAAGACTCTGTAGTCATTAAATGTATGGAACACCATTCCTGATATTTAACAGATTAAATTCCCATCCTAAAGTGTAAAGCCACGTAGACATGACTGCTACAGACAAAATAAGCAAATGTTATCAAAATGTAAATATTTGGATAAGGGAAAATGTGGGTTGGATTTTGTCTAAAACTGTCAGACATGCAAACCAAAATCTGTACGATTGATAAAACAGCTTAGTAGCTACTGATTTTGCTGTATTCAGAAGATCTGAATCTTTTCTCTACTCGGCAATTAGAAATAATGTAATTAGAACTAGTCAGCAAAAACCAGTTTAATACTAACAAAACGCATAGATCCTCCTCTTTTCTTAAGCAATATGAATCCTAGAGCATAAAGATTAAAGCATGTAAATAGCCAAAGTTAACTCCGTGGGCTGCATTTTGCTGTTCAGTATGTGCATGTAACCACATCAAGACCAACGGAAAAAGAATGAACAAATTTTGGCCTCTACAGCCTGAGCTGGAAACATCCAACTGAACTCATGCTCTCAGTTTTTCATATCTGTCTTAGTTTCGGCTGGGATGGTACTGTTTTCTTCAGAGGGTCTGTTATGATGCTCAGCTTTTGTTCTAGGAGAAAAACAATGTTGACAGCACACCAATGTTTATAGTTGCAGCTACGCAGTGTTGTGCAGAGCCAAGGCCATTCACAGCAAAGGGCCCAAGGATCTGGGAGGAGACAGAGTTAGGACAGCTGACTTAAGCTGGCCAAAGTGATATTCTATACAATATGACATCATGCAATAAGAGTTTTGGAGGGGGTGGGAGTTCATCCCACTTTTTTCTGCTGCTCAGGGGGCTAGCTGGGCATCAGTCAGGGCACAGTGAGAATTGCTTGTGCACCGCTTGTTATACACATTCACATATGTATAGTCATAACTATCACCCTTTTCCTTTTCTATATATTAGCAAATAGTTTTATCTCAACCCACAAGTTCAATCTTTTTTTTTTTTTCAATTCTCTCCCTCATCCCACAGGGAAAAGGGGAACAAGCTGTGTGGTTCTGAGCCCCCTGCCAGATTAGACCACAACAATATCTTATTTCAAAAGACTTAAAGCTGCTAATCTATAAACTACATCCCAAATTTGAGCAGTAAACTAAAACAAATTATTTACTGTTTATGCCTCAAGTTAACACACAACTGTAAGAAACGATTAAGTACTAAAATTTACCAACTTCAACTTCTGCTGTGGAAATTAAAGACTCACTGCACACTATTCTATAGTCAGACTCGCTTGTTAGTATACTGTCCACAAGTCTGTTTTCAAAAATTAACTCTGCTGGGCAACAGAAAGCAACTGATGTGCCTCCTCATTTTCTGACAATCACCCAGAGGATTTGGTTAACTCCAGTAGCATTTACAGATTTGAATATTATGTTATTGTAGCATGTACTTAGAAGTTATGCAGCAATCACAGATCAGACTAATTTCTCGGGACGCTCGGAAGCATGAACTGAACAGACTGAACATTTGAAACTTGGAAACAATAAGTGTAACTAGGCCTGGATTTTCATCAAAATCCTGGCTTAAAAACTGAATAACAGCTGCCACATCTTCCCTGCCTGTGCTGCTGCCTATGAGCTGAGTGAGATTCCTTTTGTTTTAGTCCAGAACATCTGGGCTTATTTCAGCAGTTCTGACCAATTTCATCTTCAGTGAAAGTCTGTGAAACTGCAAATGTTAAAAAATGAGCGAAATAAGGTTCTACCATTAAAATGTAAAATTACGCTATAATCTCATTAAGGATCCCCATAAAATCTCACTCTTTTAAGGTACAAAACAACAAAAAAGGTACTTGTAGAGTCTCTTAACTAACTGTGAAAGTAAGAATTTAATAGAGGCAGAGGCTCAGAACAAAGGTCTAAATGACCCAGGGTCCCATCTCCAGCAGTGGCAATGGTTAGTAGCTATGGAAGATGCTAAGAGCAGGTAAGTGCACAGTGAGACTGACCTGGTGTACTTTCCAAACCTCCAGTGACTTGCAGATCAGAAACTACCTGAGCCAGAGTGTTTAACTGATGTGAAAGGTTTCTAGTCTAGACATCTGATGAATGTGTAAAGCACGTTCCAGGCTATTACCTTCATACCACCAGGGCTGGAAACCTAACCAGGGTGGGCTAGAGCTTTCCACTGATCTTTGAGGCTGTTTTTTCTCCCTGCTGATACCAATCTGGTGAGGCTGCAGGAGGTGGTGCTGTGAACCCAAGTCTCACTTTGTCTGGGGATCAGATGTGGCTGCATGCTAGTTCATGCAGTGCTGAAGTAGTCTCCTGACAGCTGCCTCTCCTCTCTAAATTTGAGTCTAAATGCTGACCATGATTTTTGAGGATAAATTTGAGCGTACTCTGCAAATTCTGGTGGCTACCTATTTTTCTTCCACTAAATCAATTTTCTGCTTATTTTTCTGTTTCTCATAGAAGAGAGAGAGTTGAATAAGATATAAAAAAATGTTTCTGCATTTTCACTTTCATCAGAACAAGAAGAAAGGAACTCCTTTAAGCAGTCATCAAGAGTATTTTCATTCTTAGACGAGAAAAGCCGCCTCCAATTTTCTGGTAAGATAATTTTCTGATAAGATTTGCTACCTTTGTCTCCCCATCCTTATTAAAGAGTAATTGTAAAGAAAGGTCTTTTCAGCATTCCAAAATCAAGAGGCAATAGGGATTATATTGTATATAGGGCGCTTCCTATGTAGAAATCGCTAGGTGTGATTCTAGATTTAAGGAAAAACAATTTGGCCTCGAATTTCAGATTTGAAATGCAGAAGGGGCCAAGAATTCGTTCTGAACTGACACAACCAAAGTTAGCAGCAGATACCTAGCTAGCTATGGAATAAAATGAATAATAGAAGCACTCATGGGACAGAGCTCAATCTACCTACTTGTATTTTATGATTGATTGCTCAGTTCTAGATCTCCTTGACTACCCTTTTATCCTCCTTTTCACTTCATTAGATTTCCTAACTAGTACTCCAAAAATTAACGCAGTCTGATTTATGTTTCCTTACTACATCAGTTTGACCCTTGACAGGGAAAAAAAAAACAAACCAAGAGATAAAACTGTACCAGACACTGTGGATACTCTTTTTAACAGCCTAAAAACATGCATATACTTTGGAACCTACTTGTATATGTATGTATGCTAGTTTTAAAAACACTGATATTGCAGTATCTATCAATTATAAATAAATGCACTCTATAATGAAAAAACACTCCTTGAAAATAAACAAAATATAAAATACTCATGACCAGGAATAAAACTGTGTAGAATATTAAATCAATTCTTACCTCTTCCTTGTCAAATTTGCTACTCATCAAACCCCTCTGTACACAGCCAAAATTCTGTGAGCAAACGATGCATCTACTGCACACTTGCAAAACACGTTAACTACAGAAGAAAATGAGCTTATTTGAAACATACTGATAGGCCAGACACTAGGAAAAGAGGTGATGGTGGGAAAGCTTTGGGAAAGGAGATTATGCTTATTTGCCTTTTTGTGCCAGTGGGCCGCATACTGAAGCTGCAGGGAAGTAAACATTCCAGTTGCACAGCATTCCTCTATATCTTCTCTAAGTCTCTGTGGAGACTAAAGTAGAAATCACTTATTTGTGGTTGAGAAAATAGCATGGACTGCTGCATTAAATTTTAAATAAATTCTGCTCACAAGATGATAAGATGCTTAAATCAAATGCTGAGACGTTAGCCATCTGAGCAATGCATTAGGAGCATAAAATGTGATTCAGCACACTGTGAACTTTCAACTCTAGGACTCAGCAAAGACACTGGGCCTGTTGCTCTCAAGACTAAATTATGTTTTGTTGTAGGATTTATAAAAAAATGAAACTAAGGTCACAGTGAATCATTCTGTCTGCGAAATTCCAACATTCTTCTAATTATTCGATTGATTTCTAGATTCCAAGAGCTCAGAGTTCCTGCAGATGAAAAATATCTCATCCTTCTTCAGAATAAAGGCAAGGCGAATTTCCTCATTCTTTTGGAATGGATTTATAGTATATTTAAGTTACAGATTGTTGGAAAGCGCTTTCTGTACTATATTTGTGTTGCTGTTAATACCTCCATCTCTAACTGCTGAGAGATCTCAGGTGTAACACAGACATTCAGGGGAATTCCTTGCCTTCCTCTGTACAAAAGGAGTGCAGAAGGTACCACGTGGTAAATGTGAGGGCAAAGTCTCTCTGCAAGTTCAGAGATGTCTTCTTGAAGAGATGTTGAGCCCTAAAATGTCACTTTACACCTCCTGCAACTCCAAGATAACGCTGTGGCAAACTGTCCTGCCAAACTGTAATCTAGTATTATGAGTCCAGAACAAAATTAAAGTTATGTTATTAAGTTGCTTGAATTTATAATGCCCTTTATATGGGCTTCTCCACAGGCCTTGCAATGGGATTTGGTCATCAAGTGAGTCACACAAATTGCTGAATATCATCACACCCCATCTCTAACACATATTGCAACATCTTGCAACTTCTTGTCCTTTAGAGGCCAGAGAGGTGAGGTAGCTTCCTTTTTGCCAAATAATCCCCTATAAATACAGCACTACTAAACACAAAATAAATCTTACGTTTCAGATTCATCTCTATCTTTGCTTTAAATACAAGAAGGAATCTTCATCCCTTTCTTAAATGGTACTATATTCTGGCTGAACACATTCCATGTGTTTTCTGAAAACAGCTCCAATACTGTAATAATCCCAGTGCAGCTGCAAATGTGCAACAAAAGGAAGAGCATCTGGACAAGCTCTAAGTAGAAACAGAACAGGAATTCTCAGGCCCACAACTCGATTCCATTCAGCTTGCTGTAATTTGCAGTCACTTAGAAAAGTCAGAAAGGTCTGCTTAGCCCTAAGCAATGTTCCTCATCCATGACCTAGAGGAATTTATGACAATTCATTTAGATGAGAGAAAAAATAAGATGAAAATAGACAAGATTGAGAAATTTTATTGTTAATGGTTTTTAACAGCTGGGACCACATAGGAATATTGGCAAGAAAGGCCCAGGATAAAATTATTTGTTTACCTCAGAAAGATAGAGAACCAGCTACTGTCTTCTTGACGTTTTAAATGATCATTTTTTAATAAACACTTGTATTACCAACAGTGACAGCATAATAAATCTATTGAGAAAATCTATTTATGATGGTCCTTTCTGGCACACTTAATTTAATTATACTTTTATCAAAATGATTGCTTGCAGAGTAAAGGCAATTCTCTTCTATTTATCTTCCTCTCCCCAGTCCTCTGAAACAAACATAATTCTGAAGAAATAAACGATGTTCAGGTGCTGCCATTGTTTCTATTCTCAGTGTAGCTGGCATATGCACAGAGGGACCAGAAAATATCTTTACAGAACAGCAGCAGGAAACCAAAGATGACACAGAGGCTTCATCTTCCACTTAATCGTAATTCATTAGTGCATTTGTAGCACATAAATCAAATGGAGGGTTTTTTTTTTCCTGAAGGTAAAAATAAATGACATTATTTGCTACCAACAGGTAGAAAAAGATTCATTCACCACCACGCTAAAATTAGACCATCAGTCTTAATAACAATGACCCCATAGGGTAAGAAACATAAAATGAACCTACCAGCCCACTCCTGAAGTGATAAAGGAAACAAAGTGTCATTTGTTCCGTCCTCAAATGGCTTCCTTAAGTTCTACAGAACCCCAAGCAATTGCAGCTGTTGGGAGAAGCCATTGCTGCTTTCACTGATGCTAGTCACACTCCAGACACCCTTAAGGAAAACCACAAGCCACACAACTTCATCCCTCAGGTTCTTCAAAGAGAGTTCAGCTATAATTTGGCGCAAATTTACAACAGAAAAGTATTTTCCCCCTCAAAGCATCAGACTTTCCTTCAGTATATTCCTGCTTCTCAATTCCTCTAACTCTGGTTCTCTGCTATTTATTGTAAATGGGCAGAGTCTTTCTCTTTCCTAGAAACCATAAACTGCAACGGCCAAAAAACCAGATGCCATTTATTTGACAAGCCTGAGCAAAGAAGAAATGAAAAAAGTAGAGTGAAAGTTGAAAAGTCCCAGAAAACACAGAAAGGATCAGGCATATCTGAGGTTTCACCTTGCATTCCTGTTGGGACAGCCTGAGAACTCCAGAAACCACTTTATGGGCTAAATATTGTAGCTGGGACACCGCAGCAAAATGACTTAGTCGAGGCCTCCAAGAGAATGACGCTGGACAAGTTTCTGAACTGATGGAGCAGGGTGTCAAAGGCAGCACAAGGTAACAGCTGCTGCCTTCTGTCCAGCTCTGCTGATCTCTGTGGTATGCAATCCTCCGGGATGACAGCAAAAACTCAGTGTTAAAGACAAACCAATATGTGATTAATTCAAGGTTTGCAAAATACGGAGAACATCAGAATAAAACTACCTATAATTACAAACAATAACAGCTCTTTGTAACTCTTCCAAATTGGATACAGACAGAACACTTTAGGGCAAACCTAATCCTTCTGTTCAGGAAGTAACTTACTAACTTCTATTTCAGGCAGTTTATTAAAATTGGTGGTGGCAATGAGGTAATACATAGGGTACATAAGGGCAAGTTATATCACAGCTGGGGCTCGTTTCAGTTTGTTGGCTAGAATTATTACACCAGTCTCTCAAAACCATTTGTACGGACACTTAGAATTGATTTGAAGGAGGTAAAAAAGAAAGTCTAAACCCTCCAACAACACCCTATGACCCATGTTCAACAATAACTTAATATTTGCAGAAGACACATCATCCTTGTATGTCAAGAAAGTACTTAAAACTGTATGATAGCATATCCTGAATGCTCACGACAAACTATAATTTCATATGTATTTATTACAATTTTCTTTTAAAATTAAAAACAATGATTTTCCTATCTCTGCCAAATTACCTAAAAAGAATACCCACCCTATATTTTTAAAGGAAATCTTGATGTGGATTCCCACCTGTTAACACAACTTCTTCATCCTCTCCAGGGCTTTTGTTAGTTAATCTGAGCTAGATAAAGTACACTTCTTTTTTTTTTTTTTTTTTAAGAGGAAATGTGCCAAAGACTTGCCTTTGCTATTATTAAAAAAAAAAAAAAAAAAAAAAAAAAAGAGAACAAAGAACAAACTACCAGTGTATCATCGTGAAGTTTAGCAGTTTCAGCCTCTGGCAAACCAAGGTAAACAAAAAGTCCTTCTGTTGAGCTCCTCATTGAGAACATTCTGCCCACAGACAGTCCTTTCACAGTTAAGCCAAGGGGGTTTTTTTGCACAAGATCTTTGCATAGGTTCAACTTCTGTGGCACAATACAGCAAAAGTCATGACCTGAGATAAAGCTCCAATCCAACTGAAGCTTTAAATGGTAGCACTAGTAACGTTCTGGCACCATCTGATGTTTTTGTTTTGCTTGCCTGGGTATAATCTCCAGGCAGCCATGCTTTGTTTGGTCAGTGAAACTAAAAAAATGGACTAGTGAGGTCATAGACAGCCTGGAAAAAAGACTGTTATCAAAATGAGCAAACTGGGCTTCAAGACGGACTTACATATTAGCTAGATTAAACTGGTAACACTACGCATAAACATGGCACCAGGTGACTCTAAGGGGCATTTTAAAGTCAAAACTACAAACTCGACTTGATAACAAACTAGTGAGCAATGTGATGTGTGAAATTGGAGGGTGAATTAGAAATAAGGAATCAAACACAGAAACTCTGCTTTGGACCGATTCTTCTTTACAATTGGGGAAACTAAGGTGCTTTTTCTGTTAAAATTACTTCAGTTTAGTAAACAAGCACAGTATTGTAAGACACTAGATCCACTTCAGCTCTACTTTAAAGAGCTCTTTATATTTAAATAATAGGAAAAAAAACCATATATTTGCTTGGAAATAAATAATGAAAAGGTCATTCCCTAAATATTGTAAGGTTCACACAACAAATACTCTGCTGCTATGTTGTCTATCCCCAGGGAGGAGCATGAATATCTCTATTTCAAGAGACGTTGTGCTGAAGTACAGCTGAAGTTACACATTTATGCTCAAGTGGAGCAGTGCCAAAGAACGCGCCTCGCATTTAACAAGAGATTTACTATTGTTCACGGCTCCAGGGGAATGCATTCCACGTTCTTGGAGCAGCCGGCAGGAAAGCTGCGTGCTGTTTCCACGAGTTACCCCTACAAGGTGATTGGTGCCAACGAGTGCAATTTCCACCTCACGCCCTGGATGCTTTCGCACACGCTGGTCATGGAGACCTGGACACTTGGATTTGACTGGTCAGACCAAGAGGTCAAGCAAACTGAGAAGCACGGGGACAAACACAGCAGCAAAAGGAAAGCCGACACAAGACCAGCCTCCACGACCCTCTTCCCCCATCCAAACACCAGAGCGTCACGCCCTTCCCACACAGCCCTCCCTCGCACCTCGCCCCCTGCTTCCCGAGGCTCACGGGAAGCCCCACTGCTCACACTCACAAAACCAAGCTCCCTCTCTTTACTCTCCGCCTTCCCGCTCTCCTCACAGCGCCCCGCCCGCCTCACGACGCCACGTCACAGCCGTTGGCGGCTTTCCCGCCTTCTCCCCACCCCACCAAGCGGCGCGCGGGCCCGCTG
>JAOWBP010004015.1:18896311-18924072 GCA_028571105.1 Tragopan temminckii
AGCATTCCTTTGTTTTGAATGAGACCAAGAGAGTCATTAAGAACAAATACACTTAAATATCTCCATTTATGATTCATGATGGGCAAAGAATTTATTGGGAATGGTCATCATGATAACCACAGGAACAGGGTACTTTTTTTCTAGCCATCCATTAATAGCAGTACTGTTTTTCTGCCACCAGGTGCTTACATTCTAAAAGTGAATCTGTACACCACCTTGTAGCCACTCCTAAATAACGAAGTCCAAAATCCCACACGCACTCCTTTAAAGGCCTCCACAGAAAGAAACGCTATCAAATGTTCAAATTAACACCACTTGTCATGTCAACTGCTTTTACGTTATTTGCAATGAAAAAGGCTACTTGCAAGGCATGAAACAGATCTCCTCACTTCAGCATTACAATTAAGCGCTTGAGTTAAACTTTTAGTATTACTTTCTCTGTGTTGTCCTCTTTCAAGGGGAAAAGATGAATACTTATTCAAGTTTCATGCTACAGTTTTCCACAACACTGTAAAATTCAATCATATAGTGTAGTAGTGAAAGTGACGCAGTAAAAGTTTTTAAAGAGAATGAAATGAAGGATGAAAAGTTAAATGAATACTAGTAATGTAATGTATTTTCCAATCTATGAAAAACAAAAAAAGATTGAAAGTACAGATTCTGCTGTAACATGGACTTAATGCAACCAGAAGAAGGTTTTGTTAACTTTGATGACAATCAAAGTATTTTCTGGAGAAGACTGATGTGTGTCATGGAGCAAACCAGAGGATTCAGCTATCGCTGAACAGAGAACAGCACAGGAAACCTGGGTTTATTGCTGTTGCATTAGCTAGGTTCACACTACAGACCTCTGGCAAGGCAACCTGGAAAAATTTAATCTGAACATCTGAGGCAGTCACGTTAACTCTAGTTTAATTTATTTTACTCCAGCCACATACACACTGAATTGTTTTAATATTTATTTAAAGACAGCATTAAAACTGGAAGTTTTGCAATAGGTAGAACACAATGGCTTCTCACTTCAAACAATACTCACAGCCTATTACAACAGCAACTGTTTAATTTGTAGCCATTTGTGTTCTTGCACATACCCATATTAACTCTATATTGTCCCATTTTTAAAAATCCTTTTCCCCTTTTCCCAAAAAAAGAAACAAAAAACAAAACTCGGAAAAAACAGCAAGCTCTGCTGCCACAAATGTCAAGCAAAATTTAACTCTGAGGAAAAAAAAAAAAGATCAGGAACAGACTTGTTTTACATCTTCTCACTCATTCATTGTTAGTCCAGTATACTTCACCATCCCCTTGTAATTACTGCCCTACCACCAATGTTAAAGAAGCTAATCAGCATCTCACATCAGCTCTTACCGGGAGGTGGCGGACAGGGCCTTGTGGGAGTTCCAGTTTTAGGGGGCAACGCAGGAGGGACGTCCTCATTTTTGGCTGGTGGCTCTTCAAATGAGTTTTTAGTTATGACCACATTTTTGACAGAGCCTGATGTGGAAGAGCCAAAGGGATCCTCATTGTTGGCCTTTGAGAAAGAAAGCAAACAGCAACATACACACTTTCAGTGCAATTCCACCAATACTTTCCATCTTTAGAAATGAAAGTTTGTTTTTAAAACTCATAATCCAGGAAGAATAAAAGCAAACATTGATGAAAACTATAGAAAAATCAGGAACAGTCAGTGTGTACAGCAAGGAGAAGTTGAGTGCAGCTATATACATTCAAAGCCATTTGAAATACAGAGAAAATACAAAGCTTACTTTGTGTTCTTCACAGTGGAATTGCAAGACAATTTACAGTAAAAAAAACCCTCTTTGTCAAGAAAGTTAACCATTGTAAAGTTTTATTATTGGCAAAACTAAGAATAAAAAAAATCATAAGAAATAAGAATACAGTAAGTCACTGCAGAGTTTCATGCATTTTCTATGAGTGACACTAATCTCACATTACCTTTGACAGTGTGCTGAAGTCAGCAAAGCCACTTCCAAAGGATTCATTTCCAAACAGAGAGGCAAAGGGGTCTGTAGCTAAATACACAAAAATCAAGCAAACAGAAATGAAATATGAAACACTGAAAGATCCTGCAACAAAAAAAGCAGCTGTTACATATATTGAAGCATAGACTAATTCTATGTGAAATACGTAATTAGGTGGGCACTCTCGCTATTTAAGAAGTTTTTCCAAAAAACCTAAATATTAACAACTGATTAACAATAATAATTCTCCTGAAAAGGTTCTGTTGATGTATCTGTGTACAGACAGGTATTTTTTGTGTACAGCCTCAAATATATGATGACAAATGAGCTCACTTCCAACAGTAAGCTGACATCTGGAATAAAGTGTCTTCAAACCTTGTATGAACTAAACCTGTAATAACAACAGTGTTCTTCAAGTCTTGTATGCCACAAAGCATGTAAAAACTGCTGTTCTGTTGTAAAGTAAGAAGCATACTATGTTTACCAATAATCTGCTCTTCTGCCTCCAAGAACAGCGTTTTGGGTTTTGTTTTTTGTTTGTTTCTTTACTGCTTACTGTACAATATCACAAAGATTCATGCGCTTCCTGGTGCAACTTGGCAATTGAGTGGATTGGACTCCTCCCAAAAACATCTTTACCCTCAGACAAGAGAGGGACACAGCAGTACAGACAGAGTAACTATCTGATCAAGGCTTCTATCTTAGATTCTCTTACATAGTACATAACTACCTTGTATTTTACTTTGAAAGCAACATGAAATCTCCTAAAAGCAGCCCTAATGGAAAGTAGTAGAAACCACTCAACTGGCCCAAACACTTAGATCAGGGTATTTCATCAGTTTTAGGGGAAGAGGAACATTTTTGCAAAATCAGTCTTTGGTGATGCATGCTAAGGATAATGACTTCTTTGTTTATGTTAAATAAAAACACTCTCTACAGACTTGTTCCTTATGTCAAATGTTAATTTGGGAAAGTCCTTAAAATGCTCCCATTACAAATTCAGTCAAGACTAGGAACAAAAACAAGAAAAAGGAAGTAAAAGTAAGTTTCATGTGCACAGTCTCTTTTTACCTAAATCATCTGATGTAGTAACAGTTGTTCCACCAGGAGCAAAAGGATCATTTTTCTTCGGTATCTCTGTCTAAAATAAAACAATTACTTTAGAGGGAAATTTGTTTTTCAGCTCGATGAATTCTCATTCTAAGAATACAAACACAATTTAAGTTTAGAAGATTTAAGATAATGTTGGTCTAGCATCTTTATGCCAGGCATCAAAATTAAAAAAAAAAAAAAAAGACAGACTTTGTGAAGTATAATAACAAAGGTGCAGTAAAGCATTTATGACAAATGCATAACTTTAGAAATGCAGATCACACAAGGATCAACTGCTACAGACTGTGCATCTCACGCCTCCACATTTCTCTTATTGTCAGTCCATGAATTGGAAGTATTAGAATATTGTGATTTGAAGAAGGATAGTGTGCAAAGTAAGTACTGAGGATTGTAGAAAACCAATTTTTAAGGCTGGAGGCCTGGTAATATGACCTCAACATCTGCATAACACGCATATCATACTGAAGGAAAAGAACACCCCTGTAAGGTGGAGTAATTCCTCACTATCTCATGTCTGCAGGTTCACCTCCAGCACACTTCACAGGCACTTAGCTTGCTTCCTACATGCATTAATAGTCCACTTGTATTTTTAATACATATATGCAGATTTTATACATGCACAAAACTAGAACTGAGGTATGATTAGCACCACTGAAGAGAAGATATTGCAAAAAGACTAGGACCAAACTTAAGCTTCTTCAGCTTCTCAGAACAATCAATATCAGCCTCAATATTACCTTATTTTCATTAAAGTTACATCCTACAAGGCTTTGAGTCCAGCTCTACCTTATTATAGGCTGGTGATTGATCAGTAACTGCTCAGTTACAATATGATCAGCTAGAAGTTAGGCCTAGGTATGTTTGAAAGAATATGCCATTCAGTAACAATCTCCACATTATGACTGGGTTTCAGTGACAAATTTAAAAAGACAATGAAAAACAAACACCACATCTGTAAAACAGCTTGGGTTTTTAGAAAAACTTGCTATCACATCTGACTTTAAATAAAACATACTTATTGATCCTATAAGCTTTGGAGGGAAAAAAGTGAAGTCTCAACAGAACCTGGTGAGATTAATAAACTTGAAAGAAAAGAAAGATTAAGTTCCACCAGCTATTAATAGAGCTTAACTCATTAGTCCCAAAACATTCTAATTTGTGGAGCTGCACACTGAAGTATTTTAAAAATGTTTTTAATTCTGTTTTCTGTATGACTATTTCTAGAATGCGACAAAGAGACAAGAGAGAGCCATGTAGTGAGAAATACGTTTTATCTACATGATTTCTGAATATCTGCATTTTAAGGTAGGTCCAAATGCACCAGATGGTTAATTTTGTTCAAATTATATATAGTAATAAAAAAATATGCTGTCAGCTTACTGTGGTGTTATTACTGTTGCTTGCTGCACTAAATGGATCAGTGCCTGCAGTCACAAAAGGATCAGTGGAGGACTGTTTGAAAAAACAGTCAGCTGCAAAAGGATCTGAGCCTTTGAAGGGATCACCACCAAAAGGATCTAAAAAAAATAAACATCTCATTAACAATTCTACTTGCTTTATTTAACTTAGCATCTTAAAAATGAAACATTATATTGCTTCTTTCATTCTGCAGGAAGGTGACACATTTAAGACAGATTTGATGCCTCAAAAATCCTTGATCTGTGAATAATCTGAATTCCATGGTTCAAACATTAGACAAACCAACATTTTCTGCACACAACAGTAACTATATTGTGCCACTAGTTCAGCAGAACCACGTAAAGACATTCTTTAACTCAGCTCCCTTACAAAGAAGCATTTTTATAAAAACTAATGTTTTTCAGAACTCTCATACTTTCTTCTCCTTCACTCCCCAAACATAACTGTTGTTTCCTTATTTGACACTGGGTGCACCATGCTGTTTTGCTGTAGCCTTCCTACTGCCCATTTTCTTTTTGCCAGTGGTAATGCTGTTCAGGACTGAGCAAGTAATGCAATGGCATTGCTTAAACAGCCAGTCTCAGCAGATCTTCCCATCTTTTTCAATATTTGTGCTACAGAAAGTTGCTGAATTAAGAACCTTTAAAAGTACAGTCCAAGTTCTCTGCAAACAAAACATCCTTTGAGTTTGGGGCCTTCCATTTACCACCTCCATATATTTAAATCCCCACTAAGAATACTTTCAAAAGCAAGAGAGAAGTTCCTAGGAACAGGATTCTCTGAAAAGGTTTAACACAAGTGGGCAGCTGCTACCGCTATATATCCATCCTACACTGACTTTGTAAGTCATTACCATCTTTTTCACACTGCAAGTGGTGATACTTTTCCCCCCCATGTACTGTTCTACTGGGAATCATTTATTAAAAAAAAAAAAAAAAAAAAGAAACATTAGAAGTTACAAAGTTGCTTACCAATTTTCCCAAAAGGATCATCCTTGAAGGGATCACCTGTTTAAAGGAAAAAGTAACTTGTAGATTTTTAAAGCATGAAGTTTGCATACTGAGTTGAAGTCTCTTTGATACAAATCTATTTCTAAAGCTAGAATTTCACTCAGAGGAACAGTTTGATTATTTTCAGTAGAACAAGAGCTGATAACAGACAAAGCAAATATTCATCACATAACTTATTACCAGCATGAAGCACACGATAACAGCCATCTGAAAAATGCATCTCTGTTGGCTGCTCTCAGTAAAGATGCACATTGTGCAGTATTTACACCACAGTAATACAGGCTAACTACTGATGAAAATTTAGTTCCACTTTTGTTAATTCTCACAGACACGATGGATAGCAGTCATCAAGTGTTCACTTCTTTATTGGATGCAAGTACATGCACCAGTATACTCCCTCATTTCACATATATAAGGTTTTATAGCTCTAAATATCTACCTCTGAGCACACAAAATCCAGAAGGTTGATTAATTGACATATCTTCCTCCTCTGAAAGGAAGGCTGTCATGCTTCTACTTCAATACAAACAAAAAAAGAAACAGTATGTGCATAAAATAATTGAAGTTTTAAAATATTTTTAAGTGAAAAAAATGAACTAAAGCTTAAATCTGCACTGGCAATCTTTTAGAAGCCAAGTGATGCAAAATAAATTTAGCTTATTTAGCTGCATACATCTGTTTCAACAGTTAATCCAAATTAACTCTTCCCATAGTCCAAGTGTCTCCATCCAGACAGATCACTCCTTCCAACATTAGGAAAAAATGGAGCAACAGAATTCTTAAGTGGCAAGTTCTTAAAATAAAGCATAGCACTTCCACAAGATGAACAGATGGTACAGTTCCACATTATCTTTTTTTGAGTGCCTAACTTGCCATAAGTAGGCCACAGCCATTCACTCTCAGCCACCCACATGCTCCCTACACCACCGCTCACTGAACCCTCAGATGATCTGTTTGTGGCTCTGTGCTGCAAATTAGATCAGTGACACCACATGTATCACAAGTATGCCCACACCTTTAATACCAAAATGAGACCTCCAGAAGGAAAAAAATAAAGAAGGAAAAAAGAGGCACTCAGGAAAAAAACACAGGTAAGAGACATACCCCGGAACTCTCATTTGTATTTTTGTAATGCTATTGGCTCTTGTCACTCAAGTACTTTCACATTTATTCCATAAAGACAGGAAGTTTAATCTGTGTTCATACAAAACACATTTCTGCAAATCTGCACTTAGAGAGAAGAGTGTACTTACTGCCAACAAAAGGGTCGGACTGGAAGAACTCTAAGCTTGTTTCAGAAACTATATCAGGCAATGGATGAGATTCAGCATCAAATGGATCCTCCTGAAGAACATGAAAGAAGCAAAGAAAAGTAAGAAGTTTGAGACACTTATCTCATCCTGTTATCATTTATTAACTTCTTAAAGCTGAAATGAGTTTGAATTCATCAGAACTCAACAGAGAGCCAGAGTATTCCTCAATAAAAATCAACCTGCTATATAAGATGAATGCATTTGTGACATCATGCCCTATTTATTTTTATTGTTTTTACATTCACGTCTTCCTCCCTTAAATTTGAACAAACTCACTTTTCTCGTAACAGTTGCAGATGATGGAGTCTCTTTGTCTTCTTCTGCAGCAGCAGCTGTTGTTTCAGGACTACTTCTTGTCTACGTGAGGATAAGAGCAATTCAGTGTAAGTAAACAGAACACTACACTACTTACTCCATTTTAAGTATCAAACTGTTGTAAGAATATACTAAAGGATACCTCAAGAGGTTCATACTTAGAACACACTGAAGTGTTTGATAAATTGAGACACAAAACCGGGCATTTAAAAAGCAAGACAGCTTTTAGATTTTCGTACTATTCCTCATTCTATTTCTGTTGTACCAATTGGAAACAGCTGCTCTTCTTTAACATTAATTTTAATCTTCAATTTATGACATTTAGCTTTGGAAACAAATGCACAAAAAGAATCCTGTTGCCTCTTTTTCTGCTTATCAATTTCCAGATCTCTGGAATGCTCCCTCAGAATAACATCCTGAAAGTTCACTTTGCAAAAGTTTAAAAACAAAATACAATCAATCTTAATACATTCCAACTTCACAGCTGCATTGCATCAGGATCATGGAGGCAAAACACTTTACTCACTGGGGATACATTGTTTATTTGTTCATCTTCAGCTACGCTTTCCCTTTCAGCATTCTCATTAAGGTTAGCAGTTTCACTGCTGCTGTTGCTAAGACTAGAATGATCCGCAGTTCCGTTAACAAGTACAGTTTGTGGCTGAGAGTGCCAACTAAATTGGTTACTTTCCAGTTCTTTCAGCTCAAGAAGTTTTGTCTGCACCTGTAAACAGAAATAATATGCATGTGTATCAGTACAGTAGCACATGGAAGCTAGAATACAACTCTCCCTTCTTAACTGTGAGATGGAAGGTAATTCTTCTATTCCAAAATCAAGTATAATAAAACTATAAAATTTTATAGAAAAGTACAAATCTGATCCAGAAGAGATAGGGTAGAAGACCTGAGAACCTTCTGTGCCAAGGAAGGCAGGCCATATCACTGGTGATCACAGGCAGTATCAAGACTTGTTTTGTTGCCACTCAAGCTTTTAAGACTTGCAAAGCCTTCGGCTTTGTTTGGGTGCGGGTTTTTGATTTTTGTTTGTTTTTGTTTTGTTTATTCCCTTTTACTTTACTCATTTGTAATTGCCTTAAGCTCCACAAATGTAAAAGGCTGCTTAATCAGAATTCCAAGAAAAAATTACAAATTATCTTCCTCCACACAACTTCTAAGCCTAGAAAATCCAAAATATATTTTCCAAAGCAAATAGCTACAGCCACATGATTATTTCAGCAAGAAATGAGAGAAATGACAAAAAGGTATGCAAGCTAACTCATCACTGAAGTAATAAATTATTGACTGCACATACAAAGTACAGTTCTGTTCTTAAAAAACAATGCAGCAATCTCTCTGCTTCTCTGTACCTAGTCCCAATACTCTTATATTCACCTTTCTCCTGCAAGAATACACTAAGTAAATGTTTTAAGTAATTCTATACCAACGTCACATCAATTTATGAACAGTGAGATCGTGGCTCAGGCTGTGGCTAAAGAAGAAGACTTGGATAACTATTGGACATAAGGAATTTAAAGAGGCATTACTCATTAGTCATTCATTACATTAAAGCAAATTATTTATCAATTATAATGAATTCCCTCTTATTAACAATACTTGGAGAAATAGAAATAAATACTTAGAGCAATGCGAGTCAGTCTGTAAGAATTATAACTACTATACACATCTTCTATGCAAGCAACAGAATGTATAGAAACTGTGAAAAGAAAAAAAAACCATTTTCCCCTTACAAAGAATCACACCAAAGCCTGTCAGCTAAAACAGTTTTTTTTTTTTTCTGTTTTGCCTTTTTTTTTCTTTTAATTATTATTTTCCCTTTTTCTTTTCCTTCCCCTTTCACAATGCCTTACCGAATTGATTTCCTGTTGTGAATCTTGCAGATGTTGCTGAAGAGGTCCCAGCTGTGCTTTCCCAGACTCTATGCAATGCTCAAGTTCTGCAGTTTCTTGCTGCAGACGACTCAGCTCCTCTTGAGCTTTGGTCAGTTCATCTTCATATGCTGAAATCTTTGACTCCTGGCTTGTTATTTCAGCTTTCAGCATGGCAATCTAAAGCATAAACAAGGATTCCAAAGCCAAATTAGGAAAACAACAACACCAAACAACAACACACCAAAAATACCCCCATACCTCCAAATATATCCAGCAAAGGCTAAGATTTATGACCAGAAGATTTATGACCAGCTATTGCAGGGACTTCAGATCATACTCCAACAGAAGATTAATCTGCTATTTGTCCCAATGAGATCAAGCTGTTTTCCCGACCAATACAGATATTACTAATATTAAAGATATGGGGAAAAAAAAAACCAAAAACCAACAACCCTGAAATTTTACGTTAGAAAAAAAAAAAAAATCTATGATTTTTTTTTTTTTAATCCCAAGAAATCAGTCCTGGTAATTAGTGTTTCATTTACATTAGTGTTACATTTACATTGTGTTACACATTTGTGTCACGTGTACACAACTTTACATGTGTGCCAACATATCTCACTGCATTTGTTGGCACACTGAGACATAAAGAGGTCAGTGAAATAAGTGATGTCTCCTATTCTCTGTTGGTCACAAAATCCTGCAACTCAGGCTGTTTAATCCTGAAAGTTTTTTCCTCCTTTCCCAACCACCACAACACACTGCAAGCATGCATTATTCAAAATGCTGCATTTCTTCTTAAGGATTGAAGCCATTAGACCTTACCAAGTGGGCCTCCTCTGCACACTTCTGCCTGATATCATTAAGTTGCTCTTCCAACTTGGCCTTCTGCTCATCAAGATCATTAAGGATTTCCTGCGCTTCCTGTTTCTGAGCTTGCAGCTTCTGCAGATTACTGCTCTCCCGTTTTACTTCATCTTGTAGATCCTATAATAAAACAGATTTGCTTTGCCTTTGTTCACTGCTCCCTCTGACCATTAAATTTCATGGTATAAATTGTGGTAATGATCAGTCAGATTTCAGAGTATCAACGTGTTATCTTTCAAAGGCTAACATTCACTGCACATTACACAAGCAAGTGCTCTCAAGTTTTAATTCTAAGAGAACAACAATTAGGTTATTTGTTTTTTCTTTTCTTTCATTAAAAAAAAAAAAAACCACAACACAACTTACTGAAATAAGTAAGTATGTATAAGTAATAAGTATGATCTTACTGAAGATCATACCACCAGAGATTAGAACTATTTAATCAGTGGGAGGTAGGCTTCCTTTCTGAATCCAGAAGTCAAAGTCATCCTTGCTTAGGCTGCTACATTATCTCTTCTGTATTTTAGCAATATGTTTTACTGAGTTCCCTAGTAACAGAAATTCTTTATTCCCCTCAGAAACACACACCCAAAATACGAACTCATTTTAGCAGCAAGATAAAGAACAAAATCAGTGCATTTGGGTTAATAAAGCACTTCCTTTAAGATTTTCCCCACCTCCAATTTTTGCTGAAATCACCCCAACTCTTTTTTTTTTCCAAGTAACAGTCCTGGTAAGAAATGCATGTTCCATATATGAAAACATGGCATGTTTTTTTTATAGGGAACAGCTGTAAATAAAATATAAGATACAGAAAGTAGCATCATATGATAATTAGTTCATTTCTGAGCGACAAAAATGGTTATACTTCAAACTGCAAAGATAACACTGGAAAAAAAAATCAAGACAAGAATTTAGCAAGAACTGTCAAAGTCAAGAGGAAGAAGTAATACAGAGAGATCAAAAAAGGATTATGACAGAAGAATTAGATGAGAGAAGAAGATTGCAGTCTTTCTAAAAAAAAAAAAAAAAAAAAAGGTAATTGAACAAAGCATCATATACAACAACAAAGAAAGAAATAGAGATGAAAGAAAATTTAGGACAGTAAGAAAAACAGCCGACATGAAATTCTGATGAGACCATGCATTCCTGTGCTGTTCTAAGGTAAGATTCTGTTGTCATTTTTAGGTGATTTCTTTAAATTATCTTTTTTAAAAAGGGGGAGAAGGTTAATCCATATCTGTTAACACCTCCAGTTAACCAGGACAAGAAGAGATGGAAACAAACGTATATGGTGCAGCAGTCAGATGCTCAGCAAAACAGGGAACCTCAAGACAGTCAGAAGACTACCTAATAAAATATCAGAGATTCTTTTATTAAAAAAATCAAAATCCATTTATCAGCTTCAGGATTAATGGCTTAAATTTTATGACTAACCTACAACAGCCAGAATAGATGACTTATTGATTACTTCTGATTTATGGAAAATAAGTCAATACATGCAAAAAGCTCTGACAGCAACTAGTGACTTGGACAACTGGGAAAGTGTCCTGATCTGTTCCGGTTTTTCAGACTTTGCATGCAAATACCATCTGACTCTCAACATACGCAACCAGGTTGAGGGGTGGAAGTAACAGTTCCTTTCAGTCACACACACACAAGCTAAATATAGATGACTTTCAATCTTGCTACTGGTTCTTGAGTCCCAATGTCTGTTCTAGCCACAGCAGTAGAGAAGCGCTGAGGAGACCTGATGTACCTGATATCTCCAAAATAGATTTTCTTTCTTCCATAGATGTGAACATAAGTTGTGCTTTTTTTTTTCCCCCCCAAGGAGTTCCAAGCATTTGTTCAAAAAAATCTCTTTACAAAGTTTCAATATTGCACTTAAAACTAGGAACAGACCTTTTGACTTCATGTCAGTAGAATTCTAGGGCACTTTATTCTAGGTATTCTTTCCCAATCATTTTTGGGAAAGCCAGGAGAATCACCATTTATTTCAGAGTCTTTGCAGACATACTAAGAAACCATACACATATACAAAGTGCTTGATGCAGGATCTGAGCCTTGGGAATGTGGAAAAAAGCCCATAATTTGAGGTAGTGCCTCAATCATGATACTTCTGTGGTCAAGAATAAGTGTTTTAGAGATAGTGTTCAGAGTGAGTGTCTGAGTTGTCTTCTGCCAAGAAGAACATCGTGTATCTGTGTTTCTTACCTCTGTTATTCATAAGAAAATGAAAATTCCATCACAGAATAAAGAAAAAAATGCCTTAGTTTCTCAATCTTTGTTATTCTACCTGTTACCTCTTATGAAAAACAGTCTTTAATCATTGCTCAGAGATAACACTTTAAGAAACATTAAAATATATCAGTTTGTTATGTTTTCTCTACAACTCTTTTTCTGTTTCTGCCTGTCAGACTCTATTTGTACAGCATATACATTATTTCATAGGGGAAAATAGCTATTCTATCTCTTCCCTCATACAGATCTGTTCAATCCATCACAAGCCTTTGTGAGATTATAATTTATGCTAGTGGGTAAACTCCTGATATCATGAACCCTTCCATGCGCTGCCACTAGATTAGCTTGATCAAAAGTGGCAGATTACAACATAGTTTGTGCATACCATCTTTAGAAATATCACCATAAGTACATCAGAAAAAAAAACAGACAACACGATGTAAACATCTTCTTCATCTGTCACTGCTATCCTGTGAAGTTCTAGAAAGTTTCATAAAACATGCAGGTCCTCCAACATTAAGGAACAAGGAGACCAGAGATAGAGAGCCATTAGCTCAAGTGAATGCTGGAGTCACGTCCTATTTGATCCTGATGGCTTCTGACATTTTTCTGACATGTCAGTAGGATACAAATAGCTTATGTGATCACTAGAGGTTAAAGATTTAAGACAGTTGTTTCAAACACAACTGCTCTGGATACAATGATTCCATTGATTCTGTGATGCTGCTGACTATCAAAGACACTAAGACTGCAACATTTTAGGCCTCACAATACTAATGGCAGGTGTTTTATTTAGCTTTAGGCACCTCTTGTACAGCAGAGGCAGCAGAGAACTCATTATGAACATGCAAGTATCAGAACAAACTAACAAAATCACCATGTGTGCCCAAATAGAAATACCAGTGAGAATTTTTAACTGTGAAAAGGTCCTCTTCATAGTGAAGAGAAGAATGACGACTGCATGCACAGACAGAATTGCAGGAATGGTCAACTTCTGTACACATTCCAGCAGCTGCTGAATCTGGCTGCCATTGTGACCAACAGGCCAGCATCTGATTATCTTCTGAAAGGTCAGACTATTAATTATCATCTAGGCTTTAAGGACATTAAATAGCTGAGCACAAGAGTCACAATGCTTGCAACACTGGCTTTTCTTTCCCAACCTTCCAGCCCCCAAAACAAAATAAAATGCAGAAATTTATATCATTTACTCTTAATCAAATAGAGAGTATTTGAACTAACAAAGACTCCTGAAACAAAGGCAGAAATAAATGTAAATGACCAGATATTAACACTGAAGTTTTTTTTCTTAATGTTGCAATTCCAACTGCTTCTGCACCTTACAATTTAACTTAAAAATGCTTTGCAGTATTTAATTCAGAGCTTATACTGTTAACACCCTAAACACTGATGCTGACTATATAATTTTTAATTCATAAGGCACTTGCAAAATTCAAATTTTCTATTCAAATTACAGTAAGTTCAATGATGTCTTCAGAATTCACTTATTTTAGGCAATATTCTTCCCAAGCCGGTTAATTACTGAGACTTTTAAGAAGCAGCATCATATAGAAGGACTTTTAATTCAGCCTCATTAAGTTTACTAATTTGTGGCACAATAGCGTCTTATTCAGTTTATAGTAGATACCTATTATTTTGAATATTTTTCATTTAAAACTCCATGCAGATTACATATCCTAGGAGCTCACACATTTATATAAAGATGCAGAACCCTACTAATCCACACTGGTATATCAAATATATTTCAACATACATTCTTTTCCTTAGCCACCACTCAGTAAGTGATGCGATCTAAAGATTCAGTAATCTCATTGCTATTAAAGCATCACATGGTGCAATATCAGATATCTAAGCAATAATTCTGCGTCTTATTTACCTGGACCTCACTCGTCCTCTGTTTGATGGTATCTTCTTTCTCCTTCAGGTCTTGCTCTACATTATTCTTTTCCCTAGAAGACCAGCAAACAATGCAAGAATACTTAAGAACATCAGCTACAGCAGGTACAGTTATCCAGCCTCCTAACCCTGTATCTCTCTTTAAATACATAGTGAAACATTAAACACAAAAGATCTAAGGGATTTCTGCTTTCCAAATAATTTACAAGACAGAAGCCCACATAAACCTTCTGCATTAAAAAAAAAAAAAAGATGCCTTTCACCCAACTGCACTTTACTGATAAGAATGGCTTAAAAATGGAAGGGGGCGGGAGGGAAAAATCAATGAAATACTGTCTTCAGTGATCTCACTGTTGCTATGGAGCGCTTGTCTAATGAAAACTGCTGGGAAAAGTGGGAGGGATTGCATCAGATTCCATCTGTTAACCCCTGCAAATACAGTAATTCCTATGCTAACAGCAGCTAAAAGCATTTTCAGGAGGCCACCCTAGCAGATTATTAACCTTTACTATCATATTTTAGATATATTTGTTGGTAAGATCAGTCACAAGAAGAAAAGTTAGCCTGCTGTAATCAGTATGTGCTTAACAGACTCCATACATAGTTATTTGCTGTGTCATATCAAGTCTGTCCCTACAGACATTTATGCAAGCTTAGAAGTGACTACTGATGACAGGGGAATTACCATCAGTAAATTCTTGGCAGTCAGAGATAACAAGAGCTTTAAGAAAGGAAAAAGCCACGCAACCAAAAGTGTTCATATAAAAAAAGAATCTATCCCTAGACAGCATATGCTATCTTTTCTCCTTTACCAGATGTAGAAAAGCAGTAGGGTAGGCTTTGCAGTTTTAACAATAGCTTTTGTATACATTTATGTATACAATTATAAATAAAATTTGTATATATTTATGTTCATAAAGACTCTGCTATTAAAATGACTACGTACATTGAAGATGAGAGTATTATCATTTTTCAAATTCTGACATTTCCCTAAGGTAATCCATTTAGAAAAGCTATCAAATGATATTACTAGTACGTATTGAAATAAGCTAACTTCATATACTAATAGCAGCAGAATGGACAATCAATCTGAAACTATTAATCTTACTGCTTACTCTTCTCTAATAAGAAATCAAGCACTACCATCCCCAAAGTAAAAAGGGGCATCTCCTCTGAGAAAGTTGACTTTATTCAGGCTAAGCAGTGCTTGTTTACTGCTAAGCCATATCCAATGGAAGATGGAAAAAATTAGATATCACGTCTTACAAATATTCATTCAGAAAAATTATCACTGTATATCACGTTCAATTATTGTTTATCTCAGCATCCAATTAACTTACTGACCATGCTTTAAGGAGAGGTTTACATGGAGGAAAATAGAAAGATATGGAAAGAGGGACCCTAAAGAACAAGCCTACCTATTTTCTTAGGTGTGAACCTTCATGTTTCACAAAACTTCCCAGTCCCCATTTACCAGAAAAAAAAAAACCAATCATGAAAATTCTACACAGATCTACTTTTTCTTCAAACCTAGTACATTTCTCTAGCTCAATAAACCAGCATTTGTTGCATAGCTGAATTTAGATATTTAAAGCATCACAAGACAGAGTTGAAACAAGTCCTGTTGACTTTTGCCTTTTATAACTTTCCATAAATAAATGGTCTCAATCTCAAAGCATTTCCACAGATCTAAACAGAAGGCAAGTTCAAAAATACCATCAAGCCCTCAGATACTTATCAAACACAAGCATTCAGGCATATTATTCCTAATAGAAGATAAATGACAGAATAATTGACTAGGTCAACAAATAGTTGTTTTGTTATTTTTCCAGCTTGTGTATGAAAACTGAGCAGGAAATAAAATGCAAGCAGGTATGTATGCCTTAATATATAGCTTTCCCTAATTCCTGTCACTGATAGGCCTGACGAGACCATTAGAAAAGAAACTCACTTCCCTTCTATTTCAACAGAGGTCAGGTACCAAAGTCTTGCAATCTGGACTACACTAAGCAAGCAACAGGACACAATACCCACCCACAACCAGCTTACACTGGTCAGATCACAACACAAACAATGAATGGAAAAAACATCAAGTGAAAGAATTATTGTCAGGCCAAACAAGAAATGCTTAGGCAGTTTGTCTCAGACAAAGGAAAACAAGCTAAGTGTATATAGGCTGAACAATGCATCTACCCTCCCTGCTCCCCACCCTGAGTAAAGCATCTTTGTTTCAAGATAACGCAGACCTACTTAATTTATTAATTCTTCTGAATGCCTCCATTTCTTTTACAGACTATCTGGTACACCCTGTATACCAGGAGTATAACTAACTGTATTATTGGATATGACAGATTTCTTGAATCAAACAGTCCCATAACAGCTCTTGGAAACACAAAAACACCTGTGGCCTCAACAATAAGTGAACATTTGAGAGCAACTCAAACTCCATTAGGTAAGCAATGCAATTTCCCTAGGTACCTTAATAGCAGCCAGGCTGGGACGCCTTTTTGTTAAATAAATTAAAAATAATCATTGAAAACAAACAAATAACAAAAGAACAACCCAACGCACACACTTCATGATATACAAAACAAATAACATCAGTAAATCCAGCAGCTTTGCAATTTGTGAATGGAGTATTATTTCAGAATGGGAACCAGCACACAGGGAACATTTGCAATAGCTGACAGCTAAGTAGGCCCATGTCAGTAGAGCCATTTAAGCCATCCGTGTAACAATCCTGTCCTCACTTCTTGATAGCTAACAGTTAGAACAACACAAGTTAAAAATGAAAAATAATAAACAGATCAGTTCCTTTCCACACAAAGTGATCGATGGCTGCTCACAGACTTAGTAGCATCATTTAAACTCAGTTGCCAAACGTTTCTTATTTCCACATACATGTGCAATTGGGGGAATTCCTAGTGTAGTAGTGCTTAATTTTGGCATTGCTAGAAAAAAACATCTAGGGTTTGCTCAGTTTTTCCTCCCCTTCAATCCCCCAGTTTTCAGCTGTAACAACTCAGCTACTTCCAAACCAGAGACTAGAAGAAAGCAGCTGGCTTACAGTTCTTACTGTTGATTTGCTAACAAGTTCTGCATTTCTGAAGTTTTAAACAAAGATTTGATGCAAGTACATGGCAACGAAAGGTTGCCCCTGGAAAAAAACAGAGCACTTTGTTATTTCCTTATGTTTGAGAGACTAACTTACCTGCTCTAAAATCCTCCTAGCCTAACTTGTGTTCAGGAAAATGTAGCCACTGCTCTCCATCACTCACAAAGGATGGCACCAAGTTAAGCTCTACTAGTCACACTTACAAAGCAATGTCGTACTGATAAAGTCTGAAGAAATCCCACTCATTTCTGGGCCACAGCTAGCTTTAACGCACACACAAAAAAAAGCAGGGTTTGCTGGGTCAAGAAAAAGGCTCTATGGCTCAGAAAGAGAGTATTAAGAACATCTGGTTTAACCTCCCACTAGGCTGATGAGAAAAGAATGCAGAAATAACTTTCCAAAAATGTAACGCAACGGAAATAGAATTTACAGGTCTTCTGAAAAAAGCAGTACTGCTGTCAGCCTCAAAATGATGCAGATTCCATAACGTCCCTAGGCAAGTCATTTGCCCTACCAGAGGGGAATTAACCTTACGAATAGGCACTGTGCTTTTTATTTCTCATCTGATCCTCAATCTCCATTTTCTCATCTTATGTTTTCATCAAATTAGATTAAAAAACATCAGTTACCAGATGTTTTCCCACACAAACACATCACTTCTGCATTCTTTACTCAGTCTTTCAACAAACACCATTTTCACAACACAGTCATTCTCTTCATTATTTGAGGGAGTTCCTCTGGTTGTTTTCTTTGTTTACTTTTAATGTGTACTTCAAAAATAGATTCAATTTCTACTAATGGCTATCAGAAATGCAGCTCTCATTGATAAAATACAACTCACGGATTAGAATTAGTACATACTGGGTTCAATAATTAAACAATTTGTCTTGTTTAATAATGAACAAAATTGTTTGGATGACATTTTAATATGGTAACTATAAAGACTGAAAGTATACTTAACCAGTTATACCTGAAATGCAGACTTCCCAAGAGATGAGAAATTTCCTAAACTTACCACAAAGACTGATCTGCTGCCTCCTGCTGCCACCTGTACTTCAGGTGAGATACAGGAGAGCAACGTTCCCACTGCCAAAATGACTCTTTTATAGTAGCTAAACAATTGCTAAGTAATCAAAATTGATTTATTAGTTACACAATTCTATTCTGTGCCTGTAAATAACAAAGTAACTCTCCACTTTCTTAAATTAAAAACATGCTAATAATTGTCTCTATAGTATCTCCATCGATCAGATATAACCCAAATAAATAATTTGCCACTGAAGAAGTAGAAGCAATGACTTCCAAAGGCCATGAGGTTCCTTCATATATCAAAGGGAGAAAGATAGAGCAGAACACAACAAAATGGTGTGAATGTTAGGCTGCAAGTACACTTGGTAAAAAGCAAACAAAAAAAATCCACCTTTATCTAAAAATTCACACTAGTGAACTATTCATTTCCTTCCAATAACAAATACACATAGTTGCAAATCAAATTTTAGGTTAATAAATGTGCAAGTCCAAAACTGGTATCAATACAAGTTAAGAAAGAACAGAGGAAGCCATGGCAGGGACAAGTGAGGAGGTAGAGGAAGTAACAAGCAGTTCAACTGCAAAAACACTTATCTATTGAGGAGACAGGCTGTACTTTGACACATTACCAAATTAAAACATTCCTACAAGTGACATGGATAAGACACACTGTCATCATGACAAAGCACCTTAACTGACTGTTTTTGACGGAATGAACTTACAGTATATTTACAATAGTAGCAAAAGCACTAAAGAAGAATATCTGCTATGTCTTGAGAGTATAACAAAGATTATACAGTATATATGAACTTGATTTTCTCAGTGACTTGAAATCATCTTAATTAGCTTAGAAATAATTTTTGGAAACCAAGCATCTGACTAGCTCTAATGTAAACAATTTTTACAGTGCAAAAGTGAATTTCACCAAACAGAAGGCAAGCATGTCTATCTTTACTACCATAAAAATTCTAGCTGATTTATGTAAGTCCTTACATAAACTGCCACCTTCTGACTCCCTTCCCTATATGACTCCCTTCCCTATATCCTTCTTGAGCCGCCTTGTCTCAATTCCCAGCCTCCAGTAGGAAAAAGTCCCTAGGATTCGCTCTACAAATCAAAGGCATCTTACACTAATTTGTGTCCTGGCTCCCACATCCTAAAGATCTCCTGCATTCTCATCTGACAGTAAAGATGAACAAAAGAGAATATTTGGATCCTAGGATGCTAGGAGATGCAGCTCTCTGAAACGTGCAGAAGTGACCACAGACAGAAATTTCAGTCTTGCTGTTACTAAATGCAGTCTTCCAAGTCAACAAAGAATAGGAGAGTTAAACATCATTAGAATAAATTTATCAATTTGCTTACCATTGGTAATAGACTACATTACCTTCTGATTTTCTCTTATGCATTGTTTTTTTGGTTTATTTTTAAGGAAAAAAAAAAGAAAGTAAAACAACCAAACATTCCCCCTTCACCTACCTCTGCAGGTCAACTATTTCATTGTTCAGTGTATCAAGCTCTTTAATTGCAGAAAAATCTGCTACAGAACTCAGTCCTTGAACACTCTGAAAGAAAGAAAAAGTTTATGCAGTCTGACATCTACCTTCACTTTACAAGTGAAACACAAAATGTAACAACTGTTTGTAGCATTACTTTTCAATTCTTTCATTGTTTAAAAAAAAAAAAAAAGCAAAAAAACCAGCCCAGCTGCTATATTGACAGAATACACCATATGCCCTATGAATCTGGTAACACAGAACAAATTTGTCTCCCATGAATTCTTGAAGGTATGTCTTCCACAAAAGCACACCTAATCAAACAAAAAGAGTCTAGTTCTAAAATTAAATTTATTTTATGGTTAATGTTTAGCTGGTTTCCTATCTCTCATTTAAAACTGGTTTGGTTTATTTACTACTGATATATGTATTTCTTCACCTTGGTGATCCTCCTGATGCAAAGTAAAAATGCTTTGTTTGCAATGCTTTAAGTTGCATCTAGCTAGGTTAATACAAATCCCAGAGTACTGACTGAAACTCCAATAATACATAATTATAGGTAATTAATGCCCATGAGTTTTTATTTCCTTAACAACTTCATAATGAGACAACTACTATAACACAAATTATGCATACGTTTATGAATTTATATAAATGACTGGGAAACAAGTTTTAAATACACAAATTAACAAATACTGTAATTGTTCTATTATGCCTGAACAAAACACACACAGATTTAGGAAGACATAGTAACTACATTCTAGAACACATATTCCTTCAAGCTTTGAATAAAGTTATCTGGGACAAAAAAAAGAAGTTCAGAGGGCAAGCATAGACATTCAGCTGGTGATATCTCAAAAACAACACAAATTCAAGTCTTTAAATTCTGCAGAAAAAGATTTATCTTTCTCTGAAGATAAATCAAGATGCTACTAACTACTTATTTATTCATGTGTATACTGGGGAAAAAAGTCAGAAATCTTTAGTCAACCAAAGACCTAACCAGGAAATCTGAGCACACAGTGGCAGAGAATATTATTCAGCACAATTACAGATTATTCATACATATTTTTATTGGAGCAAATGACACAAATTGAGAATAAGAAACCATACAGTTACTCTTAAGCTGGTTAGTGTACACTTTCTCAAACTGGCCAAATAGTTACGAAGTTCAATCCTATTCTCAAGAATTACACTGGAGTTTTGCCGAATTGCTCACAGTGTTCTAATGAGGAAATCCTTCCTTATCCAATAAAGAAGGAAGGAAAATATGGTGGTACGAGCCACATGTGCAAATTCTTTCTGGGCTTTGTTTTCTAATGGTAACTCTAGCATCAAATTTGAACAAGATGTAGTACCATCATATTTTCAGTTCTTCAGGAGAACTTTGGGGAGGGACATAGTCCGGAAAGGCCATTTTTAGCTTTATTGTACCAGTTCAGAAGAGGCAGAAGTTGGAATTATTTGCTGCCACTGAACATGCAACACCACACATGCAAGCAACACTTCAACCTTTTAAACTGAAAATATTATTAAAAGTTAATTTCAGTCACAATTCCATAAAGGAACTTGCATAATGCAAGTGTAAGTTTTACAGCCAGTAATGCAAGAGCTGGTTTTGTAACTACAAACAGCTTTAGGTAAAGGAACACAGCAACAAATAGTAGACTATTACTGCTCTTTCCCATTTATGAGATCTGCACTCAAACCTCAGAATAGAAATAAGAAGTTATACTATTGTGGTAATGAAATTCTGCAAGGACACCAAACATTAGAAAACAGCAATATACATGCACGTGATTTCTCAACACCTACCAAGAAGGACTGCAAGTTAATTTTCTATACTTCAAAAATACAATGGATTACCATTATGGTTGCTGAGATTTCTGCTACTACCCTTATACTGGTAAACCAGGAGAGGAAGCCACATAACTTCAAGAAATCCAGAAAAAGGCTTATTTCTGCCCACCACTCTTACTTATCTTTTTGTTCAGTTCTTGAGCAATGAAATTCATCCATATCCACTAAGACAGCATCTTTTTTGGAAAATCTCAAAATGAGCTAAGCCTTTAGCTCATCTAGTAAAATAAATTCTGGGTAAGGATTTAGACAGCTAACTAAAAGATCTCTCAACTTCTTTCATAATATTCTTACTCTTGTCTTTTATGTTAGCAGTGCAAAATCACTGCAAAATTCAACTGCTGTCTTTAAGAGTTCTGTGAAGACAACGTATGCAGAATAGCAGTAAACAATGTTGATTTCATCTAAAGTGTTCTGACCACTACATTTTCTGAAACATAATCAGTAATAACATGGATATCAGTCCTAATGGATACTGTCATCCGTTAGACTGGGCTACAACTGCCATCACTTCCCCAACAATTTGAACAGGATAATACAAAGCACTTTTTTTTGTAAACTTAAGCAGTACACATAGCCACCATGTAACAGCCACAGAGGTCTACCCCAGAAACCATTTTCTGCACAAGAGTGGATTACATACACTGTGTTAGTTCAGATTTGCAAAGCACCTTGAGATTGTTCCAGATGAACAACACTGGAAACCAGAAACAATTTGAGATTGCAACAAGTTGTGATGCTTCAGAAAAGTGCTGCACTATTTCAGTGGTTACTTAAGAGTCTTAGAAGGATGCTCATTATCAAACCAACAGACAGTAAATATTAGAAAAGCAAAGATTCTCTAACCTTGAGAAAGCAGAGTTAACAAACTGACAGAATAATAAGGATGAAAAGCAGAGTGGTGCAGAATGGAAAAAACAGTCCAAACTAGAAAAGAGACATAGAAAGGAAAGCAAACATACAAAAAAGATTAGTAGGGTTGCAAATAAAGCAATTACTTTTTAAAAATAGAATGTAAAAAAGAAATAAGATTCCAGTTACAGAAACTCAAAAGTAGTGCCAAATTTTGAGTTTCTAGTTTTTCAATTGCTGACTTTTCATTCTGTTCAAGAAAGTGTAGAATCAGGTCAATGCTTTGCACAACCAAGAAAAGGTAACCAACATAAGATTCTATGATGCGTAAAACAAGTAAGAATTTGCAATGACTTCTGCCATTCTGATAAACATAACTTGAACTGTTGAGGTTTAGTCTACTGCTGGATTAAGACAGATGGCAATTAACAGGCTATCAAGACAAACTATCTGTGAAGAATAAAATGGTGGACATTTACTTTTTGAACTTTAAATACATGAACTGTATTTAATTCACATTATTTTGAGAGTTATTGAAAAAAAGAAATGTAAAAGATAATTGAAAAGCACACTAGGACAAAAACATAGAACTTGTGCATGTCACTTCCGATGCAAACTAAGATTTCTTTAGACAGGAAAAAGATTATTCTTTTAAAATAGAAAATAATGCTTTCTCAACATAAGATCTCTCTGCTTGGTTGGCAAGTGTAACAAATGACAGCTTCATTTCAAAACATGAATGGAGCAGAGTTTTGTCACTTCTTTGTAATTAATACTTGTTTTCTTCCTGATATTACGATAAACTTAAAGTTTGCCAGTACTTGAAGTGCCTCTTGTGCAGCCTTTGGAATTTATACCAAGCATGCAAACTCATCCTTACCTTCTGTAATGTGACACTCCTGTCTGAAGGTGGAATCATCTCTGGAGTCAGAGCTTGAGGTGGATCAATGCCTTTTGTTAATTTCTGATTAATTAAGTAGAAAGCCAAAGCAAACTGCTCCTTGGAAAGCTTCCCACAGTCCTTTGTGTCACACAGAGCCCTGCACAGAGATGCACATGAAATAAACCAAATCTTCATTTCCACAAGTATAACTCTACATGTTATACTTTATTTCACTTAGAATTGTGAAAACAGCTACTGTATATCTCCTCTATTAAAAATAATGCAATACACAGCAAACCATGGTAATAAATACAGAAACATACACAACCACTTCCTCCTTGCTCTGTTAGAATAATTACTAATCTGGTAAAAGGCAGAACTAAGCATACGAATTCCAACATCTGAATATCTGTAGCTGAATTTACCTGCTAAACTAAAGAACATTCCATAGGCAACACCAGTTTATATCATTTTCCTAGATTTCCTAAATTATATTAACCATACTTTGAAAAAAACAATGTTTTTTTCTATCAGAGTGCCATGCACTAGCTTACAGTGGAGAAAAATTTAGAAAAAATACCACCACACAGTAGGTGTCACTACAGGCTATAATATACAGGCTGTAACGAAAAACACAAATGATTCACAGAATTAGATGGGCCCTGAGTCTTGAATGCTAAGAATTTCATACAGATAATTCTCAAATGGACAGTATTAGTGTTCAAATACACAGCAACATCATGGTGCTTTACATAGAGGCATTTAGCTAAACGCTGTATTTGTTTGTAACCATTTTTTCAGGCTCTTTACCTCCTCTAGCTAGGAAATGGCTTATGGCATTAACCAATTTTCCCCCCTATTTCTATCCAAAAGTAGAAGCAAATTAAGTTACCACTGCTAATACAGAGGCTTTGCTATTGTATATGAAAATAGCTCTCATTTTCCATAAATGTCAACACAGCACTTTTCATGAAAAGAGCTAGGAAAGATCAAGAACCATGCCATCGCCTAAACAGCTGTCATGGGAAAATAATCCCTACCAGATATGTGCAAGCAGAGCAGAAGGCAGTCCTGTCTTCAAGAATAGTTCTCGGGCTTCCACACCTGACACAAATCCATCCATGTCCTTGTCAGTTTTCACAAAGATCTCATCATACTTAATTTTGTCTGCAGGCGATACAACCCACTGAAGGGAAGGGAGGGGGAGTGGTAGAGAGGGAAACAAAACCCACAATACCAAGATAAAGACAGTTCTGTTTTTGGTTATATACTTTCAGAGTTACATAATTCAAGGGCTACAGCACACATTTTAAATTTATGAATCACTTTTATCATCCAAAATAGACATGTATAGGCATCTGCAAGACACTCCAAAAGCAGGAACACTGCTGTCAGTGAAGGACCACAGTTGGTTGATACTGCTCTACTTCTTTGTCTATGCAACAGAAATACTCCCTGGGGCCCAGATCTCCTCCTAGCATGGGGTTTTGCACTCACCACTGTACTCATATAGTCTGGCTCCATCAACTTCATTCCTCTTTACACAGCTGGAGAGCTCTAGCTGGGTCAAGCTCAGAGTTAACAGCTGGGACATTCTAAATTGTAGGTCTGAAGTTCTCACCAAGGTAAAGATAGGAGTTACAGCCACATTTCTTACTTCAGCAATTTTTCCAAATACTATACTATTTACTATAAGAAGATGGGGGGAGGATGAATGAAAATTGCTTCAGCTTCTGCATACACGCATGCTTGTGGATACTAATTTAAGCGTACAAGGACACTTAACATACAAATCCCAAATGGTGCTGTATAAAAAAAAAAAAAAACATACACCAAGACACTCATCTAGAACGCACTGCTTTGTAATACATACACTACCCAGGCTTAAGTTAGTCAAGTAAGCTGCCAGATTAAAGTCTTGGAACCAGGAGACCTAAAGTGCCAATTTTCTGTTGATTACTCAAATACAGGTGCCCAAATATCCAAGCAGCATCTTACGCATTAAAGTACTTCAGCTCTCACCTCAGATTCCTTTCCTTTGCTTTCAAGTATAACCAGTAAATTATAATGCACTTGAAAAGATATATCCCCAAATTCTGGATTCTAAAATGATCAGAATTCAATAAGATGCTTTTCTGTTGGAGTGAAGTTTCTTAGTAACTACATTCAGAACAAGCACCAGATCTCACATATTTCAGTGATGTGCTAGACCTTCTGTCTTCTTTCTTTCCATAGCTTGCAGTGATCTACTGTTGTGCATGCAAGCAGTTTGAAGAAGACGTTAATGAAAACATGTAAGTACATACACAATCCTATCACAATTTGTCTTAAAAACTGCCCATATTCAAATCAGTATTCAGTCAGAACAAACATTCTGCCTACATGTACTTGGATTAAACTGTTTTCTAAGTGTTCTGATCTTTGGGTTGAGCTAGATGCTTTGAAACAATTTATTTAAAAACACCTTCAAAATCTTCATTAAATAATACGCTTTTATCCAACTGTTTATATTTGAAGACATCTGAAGAAATTATCTCTTGTATTATCTTTTCTCTTAATCTGGTCTTCCCACCACTCTCCTCAATTTTATTATCAATAGGGGAAGGAGAAGAAAATAAAAAATGTTTATCAAGACTCTTCACGTAGGCAGACACCAAAGAACAACATTAAGAACACATCTTTTGACCCCTATTTCCTTCAGAATTATACCTGTGTTAATGGTGTTTTGGCAGCTAAAATGCCTACAGGTGGCAAGGACTGATGAGAATCTTTGGAAGATGCTGAAGAAGGAATTAACGGCATTGCTCCTGGAACACTAATAGGTTTTCTCTTGGATAGTGGCACCAAAGCTGCAGGCAAGGACATTGGCACTGGTTCTTTCTCCAACGCGCAGTACACCAAGAACATGGCCTGAACACACACACAAACATGTGAATGAGGAGAGGAGGAGAAAGAATTAGTTAAGAAATAACTCTGTAGCATCTTTTCACAATATTTCATTTAGCCAAGAAAGTTACTCTTGTGTAATAATATATTGAATAAATTGATGCTAATTTAGTAATAAAATTTGATTAAAGTCTTTGAATAAAGGCAAGAAATGAAACTGCACAGTCAGAATCTAACACACAATTCATCCATTTTAAGCTTCTGTCATTCAATTTTCGGAATTCTGAGGCATACAGGATACTTACAACTGCAAATTCATCGCGATCCAACATTCCATCTCGGTCAATATCACTCAATTCCCACACCTACCAATAAAAAGAAAAACATAGAGATATATGCCTAAACTGTAGTGTTTGCCTTTTTATATCATTACAAAACAAATGTGAGAACAGTCTCCTCCCACTATATCTAAAGTCCTACTAATCTAACAGCAGTTTTCACTAAGTGATATACATTCATACAGACCACGCAAAAGAAGAGTCTGAAATTGGAGTGTTAATTCAACCCTGTCCAAAACAAAGTGTTAAAGCATACACAAAACTGATACATTACAAATAATCCATCAAAGTATCAATGAAAAATTTTACAGTTTAACAATTATACATGTGATCACTCCATATCACAATATTTAGTAATTAGGCTTATTACTATAAACACAGGATTTGATAAACAGATGAGTGTAGCATAGTTATTATCTGTGAATTAACAATCAATTGAAAAAAAGAATAACAGGAAGCTATTCTTACTCGTCCTAAGATATCCACTGGCAGTTTTGAGTTCAGGAGTACAGGTTTCACTTTATCTCCTGACAATAGCCCATTAACAGGGTTTAGGCTGTCAAAAATAGCATCATACTTGGCCTTGTCTTCCGGCTGCAGGAACAGAAGAAAAATATTACTTATGGAAACAGTCACACTTGCAGTCTACGAAGCACTTTCAAAAATATTGACTTACTTTTGTCAAAGCTACAGCGAGAAAAGCATACACGGAAGTTCCTGATACACAGAAATTACACTTCCCTCTCTCCCCTTTTTCTCTTTTTAAAGGCAGAGACTTGTACAAAACCCATTGAGATTTAGTCCTCATTTATTTTCATGCCTTCAAGTGACTATTCTCAATAAATCAAGTTTTTTCCCAAGATTTCCCAAGCAGTTTCACACCTCTCCCAGACCCACGCAAATTAGATCTACGAGCCAAATTACAGATTTAACAGGAATGTCAATTTATCATGTTTAATGAACTATAGCTATCAATACCATATTTTTCTCAGATTTGTGTTTCCTTACAAAGCACATCACTGTTCTATGTACTAGCATGATACTTTGTTTACCTTAACAGCCCATGGTATATCACTTGATGCTGTTCCACTGAGCAGCAAAGGACTACTAGTATCAGTCTAATGAAAAAAAAAAGAGAGAGAAAAAACTCACTTAAAAAAAAAAAAAAAAAAGAGTTCTGACCTTTCAAAACTACCCCCTTATTTGAGAAGTCACTGCTTCTCAAAGAATTTT
>JAOWBP010004015.1:18933551-18946334 GCA_028571105.1 Tragopan temminckii
ACTTAAATCAAATGTTTATTTATAAATTTTTTAATTCCTTTTTTTTTTTTTTTTTTTTTTAATAGCATATGGTAAATTTTCAGCCCTGAAAGAGTTTTTAACATTGCATCTTTGCAACATTTCCCCCTAACATCTCTGCCAGGATTTCTGCTGCTGCTCTGCTGACAGCAGAGAAAGGAAGGTTGGCTTTTTATACCACCAATTACATTGTGATAAATATCAATCAATCAATGCAAATAAAGTCTCATTTCATCATTTTCTCCGTAACCTTTTGCACCATACTGTCATCAGGGCTGCAAGCAATTATTTCTTGCCACATCAAAGGTACAAAAACAGTAACTGCGTATCTCACATAAAAACTTGCCTTGTTAAAATATGTTCTAGTTATATGTAAGTCGTTTTTACCATTCTTTTGAAGGAGACCACCTAAGTCCTACTTGTTTTATAGCACTCTGTTTTTTTACATATACTAAAACTGTTCTTAATTTACTGAGGCAAAAATCGAGCATGCTTCCCACAGTACACATTTTAATGCATCTTTTCAGAATTTACTACTGCACTTCAAAACACTTTGCACATGTTGAAAATAGCTCTCCATTACTGCCTGAACATAAATACGCTTACACAGATGTTTTTAGCTTCTAGACACCAAGTAATGGACATATTGCAAGTTCAGATAAGCAACCCTGCTTATCATTTTTAATAGCACGCACCTTCTCTTTAGAGTACAACAACTGCCTTACTTAACCAGATTAAAGGTCCAGCTAACCCAATATTTCACACAGACAGTGACATATGCTAGGGAAAGCATCCTCTAGGAATTGCCTATTTGGGGACTTTGTGACGTGGAAAGACTGCATCTGTTCTATGCTAATTAGCCCCGATAAGCCTATTTCCTGTAAATTCGCTTGACCTTTCTTTGAAGTCAGCTGTATTTTCCATTGCAAGCTCTTCAGTTCATTCTCTTAATTTTTTGTTTCATGCCTTTTTAATGGAATTACTCACGCTTCACCTATTGGTTTTTGATGTTCCAAAAAAATCTGCAGCTAGAACAATAAAGAAATGCTATTTTATATGCCTGATGATCTGCTTCATGCACAGTCTCATCTGAAGTAGACAAACCTTGGGAGTTAACAGGGAAGGGGTTCACTGCCTCTTTTTTTTTTTTTTTTCCCTGCCTACCTAATGCAAATTTGTAAACCAAATCAACCATAATATCAGTGCCTTTCATTTCACAAAGAAGGAATCCACGTGGGCTAAGAAATGTTCTAGATGCAAGGCCCATAATAAAGGCTGGAATAAATAAACCACTAATTCATTTGTGAATTGGAGAATTTGACTTCACGCTTGTACACTTGATTTTATCATCACTCTAGCATACCTGTATGTTTGGTAACTGTTTCTGACTTTGATGCCTCCTTTTATGAAGCTAACCATATTCTCATCCTGTTAGAAAGGAAAACACACAAGCAATACAAATTTATAAGCATTATAAACAGCTTTTATGATCTGAAGATGAACACATGCCCTGAACATAACCATCGTCACACACAGTATAATTCTCTAAGAAACAATACATGGATTTACAGCTTCCTTTCTATATTAAAATACTTCTACTGTTTAGATACATACATATACACACACACACTTGACTTTGATGCCTTCTGTGATTAGGAGAGCCCCCATGACCTGTGGACCATTTGAATTTCCGTAATGAACACAGGGAGCTGAGCTAATGAATGGCCTCTACAGTACATGCACTTATGACTGTTTCAAAAAAAAAAAAAGCTTTCTCATTTGTCCTTCAGCACGGTTAAGATCTGAATGTTTCCTGGCCCAGCACCAAACACAAATAACTGTCTGTCCTCAAGAGTCTACAGAATATAGTTTCATATCCTAAAAAAGGAAGCAGGATAAGTAAAGTTATGCAGGATATGCTCTTTCTGGTCTGAATCCAGTATCTATGAGTCCCGTACTTGTACGGTAGCATGGTACTTTACTAGCTATAATGAACTGAGAAGTTACAGGAAAGCATCTGGGGGACCATTAGTCAACAGCTGTATCCCAAAGAGAGAAGTCTTTAGTCTCAGAAATTTCTGGTGGTAGTTTCTTGCTCCATTAATCACATCTAATCTGTTATTCTGGTTTGTTTTGATATCTGCTATTACTTTGGGACAAGAAGGCTACACATGTTTTAGCAGATGATTTTTTTCTGTTACGGTATTTTGAGAGCCTGTACAACACATTGTGGAGAAAGGAGCGTAGATTAGGAGAACAGAGCATAGATTAGATGAACATTTTACTGTTACTGACAGGAAAACAGGCCCCAGCCATGCTCATCAGTATGTAAAAAGAGACAGAATGTGGCCCAAAGAGCTTTCCATCTTTCTGCCAGACAGGAAAATAACTCAATCTGATCAAACCTACCAAAAACAAACTCTAGAAGAAACTGAATTACAAATTAGCGTCAGAAGCCTCACATCCTGAACTGAAGGGTATGGGCTTCCTTCTGCAGACTGACCTGCTTTTGACAGCTGTCCTAAAGAATGGTTTCAAGAGAGACAGATGAGGACAGAAGCTACGCACCATAAGCAAACATGCAATTCCTGATGATATATTCCCAGAGAACTGAATCCCAATAACATCCAATCGAAACAATCACACAATTATGTGATTCTGTTTTTGCTTTGTTCTGTAGAACAAATCGTATTACTAGTTAGGGAGGACTTGGGCATATCAAACCATGTATTCTCAGTTATATACTCAAGATACCAGCAACAGAGATAACCAGCGCAAGAATAGTCCAACCTGTCCCTCAAAATCCTGATGCTAATTTCTGTGTGTTTTCAGCTGGGTTTAGTCACTTACATTAAGCATCAAAATTAACTGATTGCAGCAGCTGTTGGAACAAAGTGCCTTTAATTTTTTAAAACCAGTTCCTGTGCTCATGAAAAACTGAGCACAGAATGGAAGAGAAAGCAAACAAACTGGTCTTCATGCAGAAGAAAATTGGAAATTATTTTCTTACTCTGTAATTTCTCATGTATTTATAAGCAGTTTTAAAAATGGATAAATGAGAAAACAGTGCTTAAAATCGAGAGAGACATTACATTAAACATTCTTTTCTTACAGTTATAATGGGGAGGTTCTAAAAAATATTGCTGCCATAGCTTCAGACATCACTTGAAGTGTCCCAGTGCTAGAGGCTGCTCATGTCAAGAAGGAATATGAAAATAAAATAGATAAAATAATCCAGATGAAAGAGTGTACACCACTGGGTGTACACTGGATCAAACAACAGCCATCGACAATTCATTAATTTTAACAAAGAGAACATGTATAGTATTTTATTTGCAATGAGCTATGCAAGAAGCCATACCTGGAGGAATGTGAGTGCTGCTCTTTGAAGTAAACATTCAGCATAGCAAATTTCTGCATGGATTTCCTCTAGTGTCACATGGAATGGAAGAAAAACAAATCAAATCAGATGAAAAATAATTAAACAAAACTTAGACCATTAATAAAGGAATAAACTCACAAATCTCAAACTGAGAATAGCAATTTCAAAATTAGCTGCACTGTTTCTAGGCTACCAAAGCAACTCCAAGCAGTAATGGTACACAGAGAAATTTTGCAGAAATTTCCCAGATTATTTCCAGAAATTCTTGAATCTGGAACCTTTTTGGCATTTTCCCCATGAACTTCTAGGCATTTCCTTATGTAGCTATTTCTGGAAATACTGAGTCAGTAGCCAACATAAAACAGCCAGCAGCTTTGGACATGGTGACATAGCAATTGCCAAAACACCAATCCAACAACTGCTGATAAATCATCACTTTTATCAGTGAGTTTTTCACCTAATGTGTTCTTGCAGATCGCCAACTCTATACAATTCTAATTCCAGTGAAAAACCCAAACAAAAATAGGCAAATTAGACAGTGTTACCTTCAGTAAAGTTTTCAAGGCTTTGTCTATGCACAAGGTTGTTGATGGAATCAGCTACTGTAGATTTCTTCCGAAATCTGCAGAAAAGTCAGTTCGGTCATTCTGAACGTGAAGGAACATGAGAACTGTATCTTTCAGCTAGCTATCTTTGCAGTCTCTAAAATACCTCTACTGTTCACCAACCCACTGTCATCTCCCTACGTATGCAAACGTGAGAATATTCCATGTAAAATTTTGTTAATATGACCCTCCTGAGATCTGTCTTTTATCCTTTGTGTGCACAGAATCCCATTTTGATGGTGGAAAGGATCAGGAGGCTTTTTGAATCATGTTGTGTGCGTGTGCACGCTGTTTCAAAGACAGCTGGTTACAGCAAAATCATCACCAAATGGAACGATTCTGCAGCACCTATAAATGGTAAACAGCCTCCAGACACTGCAGAATCGGTACAACGGATAGGACAAAAAACTGACAAAAATTGATTGACAAAAAAAAAATAATCAGATATTGTAGTAAACAAGTTTTCAGGAACAGAGTGCTGAAAACACTAAGGAGTGTGGTCTGACCTCATAATTGAGGCTCCTCTGAGCAGGAGGTTGGACTAGATGGCCTCTTGATGTCAACTTCCAGCTTCAGTGACTGAATTGCCCTACACTTACTTTTGACAGGTGGCCTGAGCTTCTTTCATGGTGTTTCCTGCATTCATTATGTCCTGAGGATCAAATGTCATCATAGCTTGCATTTCCAATATAGTGGCGTAAGTCAGTGCATGATACATACTGTCTTTAGTTCTGCAAAAAACCACAAGATTCAAAGCAGAGTTACTTTGGTTTTATTACTTTAAAAAACAAATACAAATCCAACTCCAGAAACATATCAGTCTGATAGGAACTAGGTCTAAATGAATTAGAAATCAGGCACCAAGGACATGCAAACAGTTAATACAACCAAGAAATGCTAACAGATTCTGATTTGTACAGGAAATCACATCTACAGCTCCAGTTTCAATAACTGTGCTGAGATGTTCCAACTCTGAGCCAAGGATAGGTACTAAATGTACATAAAGTACAGGAATTAACCACATGGCTAACCATTCAGGGAAAACAAATCACTTTTTTTTTTTCTCTTTAATAAATTACCTAAATGAACTCAACAATATGTGACAGAAATCATTCTATTTTGGGACAGTTACTCAGGACAGACTCAAGGAGATGATATAGTAGTAACACAATTCTGTAACGCTGGCCAAAGTTGCGTCTTCTTCAAATAGATTTTCCTGCTAGAAGTATTCCAGTCTAAATCAGACATGAGGGCTTTTTCCTCCTCTTCTGTTCTGTCAACTTTCCACCCTAAATTGCTCAATTTAGATACTATTCTGAGGGACTTCAGATGGTGCCCCTTTTACAGAAAACCAAAAGATATGGCAAGAATGCAAGGAATACAAATAATCTTAATCTGCAGACATTGCCAGCACCATGTCTCAGGTAGGAAGGGTTTATACACCTCACACATTTACAGCATTTACTTAGTACCCATGTTATAACCACCTGCTAACAAATCCATGTATCTTCAGATCTAGATGTCCAACAGAGACAACTTGGGAAACAGGTTGAAGGGAAAGCTCAGATGAATTCCTGCCATAGGCACTCCCTGTGGACCTTTCTAATTCACTCATGACAAATTCCATAACTCAGATAAACACTGCTAAAGAACTACATTTGTTATTTCAATTCTTTGCACCTTTAGAATGGATCAGATAGGTCTCTATTGCCAAGTTTTCATGACATTCTAATTCACTTCTTTCTCCTCTGGGTTTAGATAACTGAATTGCATTGAAAGATAACGTTAGGGGTGATTTAAGACAATCCTGCACTCATCAGTGATCTAGTAACTCACTGCAGTGATCGGAACCCCCTTAAGCTTTCTAGCCATTCACTATTATGCACTGATTCTTTTGCTGACTGGAGTGAAACATCTAAAGTGTCCTGAAGAGTTCCTGAGGTTTGGTTGTGTTTTCAAGAGGGGAAAAAAAAAAAAAAAAAAAAAAAAAATCTTCTCAAGTGACAACATGCAGTAAAACGAACGAATGAAGAAAAATCCCAGAATTATGTGATCCAGGCTTGCCTTGTATACATGTTTTCAGATTCAGGGATTAAAATTATACCTAGCACTGGCACAGACAGCATTACACACACACCTGGTATCTCCCTTGCCAGCCTCCACCACAGTGCCAGAGGGCTCCCTTTTTCCAGGACACGTGGCACACAGCATGCTGGCTGTACTAAAGAAATTTGCAGCGCACAACTTTAAACCATGCAAAAACCAGCATTTTCTGACTGTCCTTAACTCATAGTTGCACACGTTACATCCACAGGTTACCTAACAAGCTGCTCTAATCAACCTCTAAGCCAACCCAGCAGTAAAGCCATTTTGGGAAACAACCAACCGCTGTAAGCATTGCGGGCCCCCAAACTATGGTGACATCCATCTCATCTTCAGAGTGAAAAAGGAGAACAGACCATAATAGAGAAATTGGTTTAAAATCCCACAGAGTCAGGACAGCTCTGTCTCAGTCTCCCAGACTGAGATTCTTTCAGTAGGCTGTCAGTGTAAGTAGAAAAAAAACAAAAACCCAACCAAATTATAACATGCCAACCTATGAAGTGTTCCTGTTCATTTGATTTCTCATCCGCCTCAGCTGGCACAGATAAACACAGTTCACCTCAGATTTACTAAAATAAAATCCTTTCAAATTCAAAGCAGAGGGAAGGCACTAAAATAGACCTCTTCCAAAATTTCAGAAATTTGCTGTCAGAATCAAAGCAGGTAAACATTAAATCCACCGTTCTGAAGGGAAAATTCATACTTTTCGCATACATAATGGTAAAGAGGGATTTCCCTCTCCAGCAATTTGCAGGACATAACAGCCTTTTTTTTTTTTTTTTGCTTTCAATTCCTCAGCAGGACATTTCAATTCCTCCTCAGGATACTGCTGGAGTTAAGTAGCCTTTACGACATAAACTAATACTCTGATTAATCACCCAAATAGTTGGTATCACATGGCTGAATAAGAGGCTTATATCTTTAGGCATTTATGGAGTTATGCCACATGTCTGCTCTCCAACTGCTGTACAACCACTATCATCTTTGTAGCACTGCCCTTCCTCAAGACCTGCACCTATTCCCACTTGAAACAAGCACCTACTTGAGGACTCCAACAGCTCTCCTCTCCAGCTGAAGCGTGAAAACCTAAAAGCCTGATGTGTTTTAACCTCAGAATTGACTGAAGGCCAATCTTTTGCGTGAGAAACACAGATCCTAACATCCTCTTGGGGATTCTTTAACAGTAACTCAATAGTAGGTCATGCATCACTAGCTTATAAAAAGCCCAGGGTCAATTTTGTGTGCTAATTTAGTATCAAAATGCTTGTATCAAGTGAAACAAATCCAACAGCAAGGACTGAGAAGGAGTATGTTCATCAAGGCATATCCGGGAATGGGGGATCAGGGTTCAACCACTACCTGCCTCAGTAGGATGTGGACACATGGGGACTGAAAGGTTGCCCGGAAATTCCAGCAGAAGTCCAAACCACCTGCTAGACTACTGTGTGGACTTCCATAGGAAGCCTCCATTTTGATAACTGGACATCTTCCAATAAACACTTATTTCCTATGAAAATTCCCCACAAGCATTAATTTTACAATTAGAAAAGACCATTTTAATCAACCACTGGTCTGGTTCCTGAGTCAGTACGAGTCAGAGGAATGGTCTAAATCTGGTCTACACCAAAAAGCTATGATTTCACAAGAATACCCCCCAGCCTTTCTAAATTAAACTGTTCTATAAAATGTGGAGTCTAGTAAGTAATTTCAGCTAGGAGGTGAAACAAATAATTAAGTCAGGTTTTGGCAGCAATATATATAAATGTTCTTTTTACAAAGAATATAAAATTGTGTTCCTCCAGACTCCAGTCATTAACAAAAGTGGAAATAATGACCTTCTTCATGTTCTTGACATTCTTTACCACAAATAGCTAACCCGAGCTTTCAGTGGAGCTGCACTCTTTATCCGAACACAGTCTAGACCTTCAGTACACCTCCATGTGCTTCCCCTTACTCTTGCACTGTTCAGTTTGACCATCACAGCTCTGAGAAAACTTCTCTGCCCCAATGAACAACTCCATAGTTGGTTTTATCCTACAAGAACATTTTACCACACAACAAAGGCAGTCATTACAAAATGTTTCTATTCGAATCCTAATAACTTCCTTAAGCCTTCTAAAACTCAGAATACACAAGATACCACTTAATATTGCAATTTAGATTTTTTAAAAATTCCAGTGATAGTAAATATGTACCACAGACCTCCACTATTCTGACAGCAGTTTTACAGGTAACCAATAAAGCAGAATGTTGTCAAACCCATCTGCATATTCATATATGAAAGGATTTAACTCACCTTTCAGACACAGTCATTCCAGAACCAACATTACACCAAGATCTCCAATGACTTTTGGAGACTATTTCCTGAATAAAATCGACTGCCCAGAATGAATCATTCTCATACTTCTACTATACAAGCAGCAAGACAGATGTGCTGCAGCTTAACCAATAATTCAGATTACTTTGTCAAGAATTTATTTTTTATTGTTCTCCCAAGTGATCTGATATCAGGTGATTACACCACTCTTTCCTTCAGGATAACTGTTAAAATATCGAACATTTGTTTCACAAAAAGGAATAAGAAATCTTGCCCTCATCAACTCTTTCAGTGCTGATTAACTGCTTTCAACTAAACGAGAGCTAAAAATATAATCAGCTTTTAATTGATCTGCTGTACCTTGAGGCTGGGGAGGAAGACAAGATGTGTGCCCTCGCCAGTGACTGGGCTGTCTGACTGATACTCCCTGTCACAGTTAACAAAGTACGTATTAAAAATAACTGCTGTGCTTGGTGTCTGAGTTTAATGTTTTTCTTGGACTTCTTAGACTTAGTACCAATATTCTATATAAGAGATAAAACTAATTAAACTTAGTTCAGGAATTGAAAGAGAATTGGAGTCCATCGTTGTACAATAACCATGTTAAGAAAGAAAACTGACTCTAAAACTTTTTTTGCTAAAACTGTTTCAGAAAACAAAATGTTCAGTGCTATGAAGCAAGAACACCAGATTAAAATTTTTATGAAACAAAATCTCATCTTTATGGAGGATATTATTTTCCTAACAGGAAAAAAAGAGCTTTATCTCAACAACAAGTCTAGACAATATCCTTAGCTATTTCTTTTTAAGCTGCTAAGAGAGATCTTCTGATTTTAACTCTCATATATTGCCAAAATCTGCTCTCAGTTACACATGGTACAGATCAGTTGGAATACACTCACTGTGGAAGCCAACGTGAGTAATTTAGTGAATATACAATAATGTAATATGGAGCAGAGTATGTCCTACAATACAACTGGTAAGGCTGCAAAATCGAGGGTAGGATACTCTTTACAAGCATGTAGAAACTGAGAAGTATTTATTTAAATAAAGATAGAATGTTTACGGACTGTGAAAATCAATTTTGAATCTCAGCACACTAAAAGGCAGCAGTGAGGAACTGATGACTCCCAAAGAAAACAGTCAGCATTACCACATGTGCCTACTCTACATCTCCAGTCATTCCCTGAAGAGATGGGTATCCTAATGGGTATCATCTATGAGGAAATTTAGCATCTTGTTTCTGCATCACACTTGCAAATACTGTAGGTCTGCGTTTCCTTTGCTGCCAAAGGACAACAGGAATAAGGCTTCCTCATAACAACAGGCTAATGTGAAAAATCAGTTTCAAAATTGTTTTGCAATATGCAATACACTCAGGTACAAAAAGAGAATAGCAGCTCATGAAACGTATTCTACAGGGCCCAACAAAAGCTGGACGGAAACCACATGCAATACAAGAAAATGGATTTTCAAAAAACAACACAGCCTCACTAGGTTTTGCAGTGTATTGAAACCTCCTTTCAAATAAGTATCTCCCTATCTTATGTGAGGCACTGAATAAGCATTTCCAGATGGGCACAGGGGCTTTACTACCAGAATTTAACGATAATAGTCATTCTTCTTACCATTTTAGTGCTATCTTCTGATGATACATAAGCACAACACAACATTGCTGTGAATTAAAACCAATTCTAGCAATACACTTGAGCCTACAATTTATCACGAATGTCTTTCAGAGCATACTTAACTTGGTAAGCCATAGATTGTGGTATCAAAAACTGAGGTGAACACCTCAACAAAGCAAAGCAGATCTACAGCATTCACTAATCCCTGATGGATTTCAAGCACACACTCCTGCCCTTAGGTGGCTCCTGCCTGAGCAGTCACAACCTGTAGAGGACATGGAAAGAGGAAGTGAAGGAGGTGCAGAACACTGACAACTTATGGATGAATGAGGTAAGTAAAAGGATAACTGGGTAGAAAGGAAGCTGATGCAACCTGCTACTCCTGCTGCTGCTGAGGATATCTGAGGTCTCATACAGGTCTGAGCAAATGTACACACCAAGAACCATAATGTTTACTGAAAAGTGTTTGCATGTCATTTCACTGAGTTCTGCATGTGAACACCCAGAGCTCTGGTTACATGACTCATCAGATCACTGATATCTCCTAACACCTCTGAAGTCATGCAGTTAAGGATAAAAGAAATGGCAAACTGAGGTGGCAAGAGAGAAAACCTTCATTCTATGAATTTTACTTGATATTCCAGTAATCTGAATTATACACGATGTAATTTGCTGATGGCTCAAAAATAAATGGAGCAAACTGAGGGGAAAAAAACATGACCTAACCATAGACTTAACAAGCCAAGAGTACAGGTAACTCCAGGACAGGGTATGAAAAAGAAATCAGAGAAACTGGCAAGATAAAACAATTTTTAAGAGTTTCGGACCTCACTGCCTACAGATGGGCAGCAGTATAATTAGGACACGTGAGCACAATATTGAGTTGTAAAATAAATCATGAGAAAGTTTCTGCAAGTGGTGAAGTATTAAAGGAAATAACAATAATAACCATGCCACAAAGCAAACTGATATATATGAATTGAAACCTTGAGTAACATGCCCTAAGCTTGACAATTCATTATCAGTTGCTGACATAAAACTACCAATTCTTGGTACATGCAAGAAAATATGGGAAAAGAGGAGCAAAAAACAAGTGTTAGAAGATAGATTTTACTCTTTCAGGAGAAAAAAAATCTCATGTCCTTTGCTACAGCAAAAGGGTTACTTCTTTGGACAGCAATTCAGAACTTTCTGTAGTTACCTTTGATCAATTACATTACTTACTCAACCAAGTGTAAAGCCCTTATTCTGGCTTCCCCAAAACGTTAATATATTATTTACCCTCTCCTTCTAGACAAAAACCACAGTTTTATCAATAATTGCTAAAAGAACTAGATGTCTAGTTAATTCTTATGAGAGATGGTGAAGCAGAAAATAAACAAATGAAAACTGATAAAAGTAGCCAACTTACTTTGCTTGTAAAGAAGCCAAAGCATCTGAGAACTTGTTGCTAAGAAATAAATCCAGAGCTGCCATGCACTCATGCAATGCCACGTTGAGGTCTGATGCTGGTGACCTGCCAGAAGAAGAGAAAACAAACTCAGCACATCTGTTCTCCTTCTAGCAGTGCAATACTTGTGCATTTCAACTTCCCATCTTCAGTGCTAGCCTTACCCACAGTCCACTCCTAATGCTTGCCAAATATGAATGCCTTTTTTTTTGTGTGTGTCTCTTATCTGAACTCTTGCTCTGGGACACCTGGAAAGCAGTTCAGATTTTCTGCCTCCTGAGGATAAAAGGCACCACATGTGCTGTAAATAAGAACCTGTGCAAGCAGCAGTACCAGGTGGGAGCAGGGCATTTTGATGAGCTCGTTTAGCAGGAGCTCAGGGTGGGAGCCTCAAAAAGACTGCAGGTTCAGTACTTTATGATTGCCACTTGCTTAAGGGTGAGATGATTCCAAACCACACAGGATTGTTTTATCAACTGCTGCAGTCGCTGTAGTTCAGCTCACACTCAGCTTGGTTCCTGACCAGCAGACTACTACAGACTCACAGGTTGGTTAAAGTCTCACGCTATGCATGCTCCTGGGAACACCACTGTCCCTCAGAAGTAATGCTGCACTCCAACACAAATCTGCTGCTGCATCTCCAAGTCAGAAGATTATCTTTGTAGTCTGACTGTACTTTTCTCCTTCACAGCACTCTGATGTCAGCCTGACCTTCCAACAAGGCCTCTCAGCTGGTCTGCGGGTTACTGGCAAAGGGATGACACAGACCAGCTGAAAACATTTGGGCCCAGGTTCCTCCCCATCAGAACTGCTGGACACAAATCTGCAGAAGAAACAAATTAGGCCTTGTACTAACAAAGTTAAAGTAACCTGGTCAGTGTCAGGACAGCTGAAACATCTGCATCTAACGATCAAAGAGTTACATAGCATTAATGTGTCACATGTAAGTTTGGTCCAAAAATTGCCCCCACGAAAATACAGAACAAATCCTCAGCGGGTTTCTGACGCCAACAGCTCTAAGCGGTGCAAAGTGCCTTGTTACTGGGAAACTGTTACTGTCTTAAAAAATAGCAAAACACAGCCTGCTGAAAGGAGAAACAGACAGTAAAATCCCGGTATCATCTTCAGAAAAAAAGATAGGGGAGCACAGAACAGACAGATAACATCAGCAATAACCACTGCAGCTGTGTTCTGGTTTTGACTTTAATAATGACTGCAAAGAAGAAAGACCATTACTACACATATGAAAACCAGGATTGTAGATTTGAAGAGACATCACA
>JAOWBP010004015.1:18968259-18987904 GCA_028571105.1 Tragopan temminckii
GCCCGCTCGGCACAAATAGCAGCTTTTCCCTCTGTTTTACCAACGGAAAGCAGCAGGTGCCCGCGGCTCCGGCAGCAGCCCCCGCCCGCGGCTGTGCCCCCCCCCGCCGCTCAGCCCTCTGCTCTGCTCCCCCCGTGCTGCAGCCCAATTCCTGCAGTGATGCTGCGAACGAACTCAGGGAAGCTCATGGCTGGCGGCCCTATTTCCAGTCGCTCTAAGTATTTTCAAATGTAGTTTGCAGAAATAGTTTTTTGCTGTGCTTACAAAAGAAGCGTGTTGCACTTTTGCAATTCGAATGTTTGTTAACAAAGGCACAGGAAGTCTGATAAGTAAACAGTGACATGCAGTCACCTGAACTCTGGCTCAAGAGCTCCAGAATATTGAATAAAGCAGCTTTTTAACAACAAAACGTCTTGCAGTAGAAGTCACCCGTACCCTATTCTTATTTTCTTAGATTCTCATTCTTATATCACAAAAGATGAATCACAATTTGCACAGATATCCAGCTCAGACACTCAGCCCGTGACTGGGGCACACTCAGCTCTCCCCCTTTACTCCCTAGCCCGGCCCATGGCTCTCCTCCCTTCACAACGCTGGAGAGATCCCTTCCCCATTCTCTGCTCTGCCTTCCTGCTCTCCTGCACTTTATTTTCACCTCCTGGTGCAAACCTGTCACCTGTACCTCACTCCAGCTCTCCCTCTTTAATTATTTCCCTTGGCACCTTACCTCATTATCCTTACCCACCTCCCACATCCTTTTCCCTCTGCCTAGCATCTCACTCTATCCCCATGCCGCTCCACTCACCAGGACTCACTACACTCCCCCCACCAGACCCCAGCCCAGGCTGCCCAGGAGTTGGGTGACAGCTTTTGGTCCCCTGCCTGGGAGCACGCAGGCCACTCTTTGGGGACCACAGCTGCCCTTTGTCCCCGACCACGTTCCAGCTGAGATCTTACAGCATCTCAGAACTCTGTTACATTTGGATGCACTTCTGTGAAACCGCATCAGTTGCGCTGCCAAATTTCGAGTTGCTGCTCAGAAGGTGCAGTGCCGGGCTTGGCCAGTGTCAGTGTTGCCTTTCATATTCCTTCTGTAGAGAAGTGGGGATACCAACACTGCTGAAGAGAGCAACTTTATTACTATTATCATTACTCCTTAACATGAGCAAAATATTCGGTTAACTTTATGCTTGAGGATTACCACTGTGGTTTAGCCAGGAACTGCCAAAAATTAAACCTGGAGCGGATATTTGGCTTGGAACGTGTCAGCAAGTGGAAAACATGATGCTGTGGTGGAGCACAGGGCACAAAGCAGAGTAGTGCCATGGCTCTGGCCTGGATGGGGGAGATTTTTAGGTGAGCTGTTCTAGTAGCAGGTTGGGGGAATTAAGCAGAATTCAGCCAGCTTTCACATTTTGAAATAAATGAACAGAAGGCGTTTCGTAGGGATGAAACCTGATGGAGAGAGCAGAGGGAAGGGCTGAAGGAGTTGGTTCAAGGAGGAGAACGCCAACAGCAGCAGAAGCCCAAGCAGTCTGTTTGGGGTTGTCAGCCACCCTGCTTCTGGGTCACCGTGCGATGGACGAAACCAGTACAGTAACCAGTGCTGGGTGCTAACTGGCATTCAGAATTGATACTTTTCAATTTTTTTTCTGTTAAGTGGGAGAGAAGCAGAGTCACAGGAATCCTCTCTAATGTACAATGAGCTTCCTGTCAATTTGCAAGGTAAATCATTGTGTTTTTTTTTTTTTTTAAACCTGTAAGATTAATGCTTTTCAGTTCTGTCAGCAGAACAAATGGATTGCCTGCCACTTGACAGCACATTTGCCTAAAAGATATCTTCTAGCTTGAAAAGAAGCTCGTTCAGGAAGTCCTGTGGCCTTTGTTTTGCAGGAAGTCAGCCCAGATGAAATGGTGGTCCCCTCTGGCCAGTTCACCTCTGTCAGGCTTTGTCTGTGATTTTAACAGCAAAATTGGACACGGCTCTGAGCTTTCTGTGCTGTTGAAATACCTGGAGTGGTGCTGCGCTGCCTGAAGGAGTGAGGTTGCATTTATGCAAAATGCTTTATATTGATGACTGTAATTATATTAATTATGGTCAAAATGGTGACCTGTGATAAAACTGTACATAGAAAAGGACAAAATTAAAACTGCTATAATTTTATATGCACACACACACACACACACACACAGAGTTAACCTGGCTTCACATCCCCCCCTCAAAAAAAGTTGAATTTTCATGCTGGGTGTTGCTGCTTGGCACATGTGTGTGTTTGCCTTCCTAGAAGTGCAGGTGTTCAACTAGTTCAGATTTTTTTTTTTTTCCTTTTAAGCTTTAATACTAAAGCCTCAGCTTGCAATGCTCACTCCTGGGACTGCTGCAGCATTTCTACAACCTGTCTCATTCATAATGGCGTTTTACCCCCAGCATCTTCTTCCATTTCATATGGTTTATCAAGGTTTAAGGATAGCAGAGAAGCTGGCCTGACAGCACGATGCAATGAGGCACAAAGCAGTCTTCAAAGAGAAAAAGTAGCAGGAAGTTCTCTCATACCAGGTATTAAAAATAGACTGCACCAAGTACTGGAATGCACACAGTGGTTATGTAATGGCTTTTCACTGACATGCATTAGGAAATACTCTCAGAAAATGGTTTTCCTTCATAACACCCAGTCTACTTCTCTGAAGTTTGGAAGTTCTTCATGTGGATACTTCTAAGAAGTCTAAAATTACAACGTTCATTTGAAAAACCTATCAATTAGCAAGCCACATAATGACACCATCTAATGGTACAATTGAAGTATTTGAATTTAATGTACCATTTTCATAATGGCACAATATGAAACATATGATGGAATTCTGTTTTTTCCCCACATGTTAGGCTTGATTTATTTCTGACAATGCAGTAATTTTGCACTGGAGGCACCAAAAGAGAGAAATCAATTTGGGTACATGACATAAATAATGAGAGTGCTGCCTGTTCTGGAGCACTGAGAAGAGTATATTTGTTATTAGGTGCCTTTTACAATTGGGAGGCGTCTGTGGAGCACTGAGAGGAGTCAGAGGAGCTCTATCTAGCTGCTCCTAGAAAACTAAACAGTGAATAATTTTGAAGATCTTCCTCAGACTTTTCCTTAAAGCTCTCTTAGAGATCCAGCCCTTGCATCTCGAAGGATAATGTGAGAAAATAATAAAGGAGATGGTAGGAGTTGAAATCTGCCTTTGGGATTTTCACTGTCCCACTGTTTCCTTGCATGATACAATGTTCAGAGCCAACCTGCAGTATTCTCTGCCTATAGCAAGGGTGTCACACAAAGACAACAACACTACTTTCCTGCCTGCCCCCAAATTTATCTATTTTTCCATCACAGCCTTTAGACTTCCACGGCTACACTGAACTTATCACTAATAACATTAATTTATTAATAAATTGATACACTTCTGCTGCTCTGATCAACACCTACACCGCAGTGTCAGGATTTCCTACATTGCCATGTATCAGGGTGTGCCCAGCAGCACAGTTAGGGACAGTTTTCATCACCCACCTGTGTGGGACACGGCGAGTGACAGGAAACATTATGGTGGGTGAAATCCTGCCCATATTTTGCCTCCTACAAATAAGTTTTTCCTCTTTTGTATAACATCTTAAATACTAAGAGATCCTGAATGATCAGACCGCAGTAGGGCAACATGAGTCTTGTTTTAAAATGAGTAGAACTTCACACTCAATTGGGTCTGGCTTTCCTGTGATAGCTTTAACATATTTTCTAAGCTAAAAATGCAGGAGCATTATTGTTTCACTCTGTTCTCTTCTGTGTGAGAGCGCAGGAAAGCCTGTGAGCTACTCCAGGCACAATCAGATAAAAGATTGGATTTGTTTTCTCTCATTACCATCCTGCAAAATGACCGAATTTAAAAATCCATACTGATGTGCAAAAAACCTGTATCATACTCAGTGCATTTCAGAAAGAGACAGATAATAAAAGCAGGAGAACAAGTTGTTCCCTTGTAGAGAAACTGTCTGTTAGATAAAATATTTTGAAACATCTGAAATGGCAGCCTGAAAGAAAATGAAACAGGGAAAACTGAATCCATGTAGAAAATCTATATCGCAAAATAAGTAAGGAAGTGAGCATTAGAGCTGAGACAAAAGTTCTGCTTTTAAAAATGACCAATATAATTTCTTTTTAAAACGATCAAGGCCACAAAAATGAAAGAAAAAAAAAATGCTTAAATGATCAACAAGTTTATTTGCTTCTAGATGGTGTTATACAAATGTATTTCTGGGAATCCGGAGTCAGAAAGCAAGCTGTGAATAAATCAGCACTTGTTTTTCTACACTGGTGCACATGCAGAGCTGCAGTTGTTTACGTGGGGAGGAACACTGCTCATGCATAGTCCTCAATAATGCTCCCAAATACAGGCAGACTCTCATCGTTCTGCTTGTGTGTTGTACACGAACTGAAGCAAATAACATTCTATGTTTCCTTTCATATTTTATGACAATTTTCGTGCAAGCAAAACTGCCTTGAATCAGCTTTCATCCATTTTGAGGAAAAGCCATTTTAGGGCAATAGAGAACTGCAAACTCCTGTTTCATACAGGTTTTCTGCAAGCTGTGCTCCAGTGAATTTCTGTGACTATATCTGAGTTTTATTGGATATATGCACTTGACTTATCACATGATATTTGCTGTCACTGAATTTGACATTCAAGGTCAAAGTTTCAAATAGATTTGTAGTTGAAAGCTTGCATTTTGGCTGGATTTAAAATCTCAGGGCTCTTCTGTCCCAAGACAAACATGGGAAATCTGATTTACAAATTTAGAGAAAAAAAATATTTTCCTTCAAAATTAACTGTTATTTTGCTTGCAATTTTCCTTTTGTTCACACACCTATATTCTCTTCATATTGCTGACTTGTCTAAACAAAAAAAATCCTATTAGTATGTTCATAAATTGGGAAGAAATGTTAAAAACTTATGAAAATCAAACAAAAGCTCTCCCACATTCTCATCAGCTCCTCCAAAATGCAGAGATTATTCTGTAGCACTTAGAGCTATAATTTTATGGTAGGAAGAAATTCTGAATTTTACACTGTTTGCTGGTTATGCACATGAGAATAGATGATACCATCCCACTCCAGAACTAATAACAGGATGTCTTTAGATTATCTTTATTACATTAACCTTTTCCTTTGTTTGAGCCAGAATTCCCCTCGAGGGGAAGAAAAATGATGCTGACACAACTTACTATTGCAAAGGAATCATATGGTCTATTTCCCAAGCATTTCATTTGGCCACAACCTGTTTAACTTAGAGAAGTTATTAAAAAAAAAAAAAAAAAAAAAGACACCAAGTTCTATAGAGGTGGTCAGTAATTCAGTAATTTTAAAACAATGAGGGATACTGACTGGCATTATTATCTTTTGAAAATGCTGCAGAGGAAATGTGGGCTGGAATAGAAGACTGAGAAAAGATGGACTTCGTACTGCAGAAGCACAAATAAAGAAAATTTAACATTTGCTCCTTTTCCTAACAGATAGATCTGAAATTTGGGATAGGAACTGGGGTTGATGCACCTGTCTAAACCTGAGCCATCTGCTTGCAAGATAGCTATCACTATCTGAGTGACAGAGCAGACTGCTGCAAAAATGCCAGTGCATTAATTCCTTACTACTTCAAGTCAGTGGGTCTGAATTTAACTTTTGCCTTTTCTTCTTCTTCTTCTTCTTCTTCTTCTTTTTTTTTTTGTTACCTCTGCCATTCTGGTAGCATTTCCATACGCATAGCCCTTGCCTGAGTCCACGCTGCCATTAGGCAATCCAGGATCCTTAACCCATTCCCTCCAATTCTACCAGCCTGCTGCCTCCAGCCATTCTCTCACAGCTGCATTTCAGCTTTTCAAAGTCCGGTTTGACTCAGGCTTTCATCACAGAAACATCTACCAGCACAAAATCTTTCTGGGACCACACAGGTATAATTTTTTTAGTGAAACACATCACATTTTGTCTGGACTAAGGAGTTAAGGGCAATGGAAAATGGAGAGAGACTAGGATTTGGCATGTTATCAATCACTCCTGAAATCTCTCCCAGAGTAAACTCTGTTTCATTGGGAATATTTATTGTCCAGGAAGCAACACTTAGAATTTTCCTCACCATAAAAGAATTCAGCAGAATACTGGAGAAGGAGGAGGTTAATTACTCAAAGAACTCTGCCAGTAGCCTGATTGCAATCTGTAACGATTCTTCCATGAAACAGGCATAAGCAAATATTTCTAATAAGGAATTACTCTCTGAGAATAAGATGTAGAGGACTAACAGACACGATTACAAATTTGGAATGGAGAACACACTTCTCCTGGTGTACTGTGAAGATAATCAGATCCCATTTTGCTAGCACGTCCTAGAGATGACTTATTTTCAGAGAATTACCTTTAATAATTTTAGATTCTGGAGAAATACAATTCCCAGAAGTTCAGGGATTGCTCTTACTAAACTGACCCCAAAGAAAGCTTTTGTTGCACTCCATGTGCAGTTTCTTCCTCTCCTGGCTGCCCTCATCCCATCCAGCAGCCAATGTCACCACTGGTGACACCGCCTCCACGGCTCCACGCTGCCAGCTTGCCTGGCCTGCACGGGGGTGTGCACGTGAGTAGGAGAGCTCTGTGCAGGGGCTCCTTCTAAAAGAAATACGAATTCTCTCAGAAATTTGAATGCTGGGACTAGATATCCATTCATTTGTTAAGGGCAAATACAGCAGACAACGAACGCTGCACTTTTTCTGTTATTCAAACCTGCTGCTAACAATGAAGAAGATGATGTCATTCCCTGGATGTGACAAAGGACTAATATTATATGCAGTAAAAACAATGAGTCAACAGTTTCTATGCCCTTGAGGTCAAAGCATTCAACAGTTCTGCATGTAGACTGTTCTTTTTGTACACAGAGCTTGTAGCTGGATATTAATACAAAGTGTGTAAAATCAATATATGATCAAAACACACGTTTTTTGAGTTTAAATCAAAATATTTTAAACACAAAATGAAAGTCCAGTTGAAATATCTTATAAGCTAATAATACTAGTTTTACTCAAATGTGTTAAGTATAATATTAAGTATAATATTAGAAAATATTTCTTTCATTTTCAAAAATACTTTATCTACATTAAATTATTGATTCTACAATCTTGAAAGGCCCCTGGCAAGCTCTATTCCCAGTAATGTTCGTAGGAACTGTATTAATACAGCAACTGAATAATACAAAACGTTCTAGAGATATTTGTAAGAGTCTGAAATACAAGGCAGACCTTTAACATGAAAACATGTTTTGAGAGACAGTAGAAAGCAGGGAGTCTGACAACCAAAGTTTCTTCTCTGTTTCCCAGACTTTCAGGAGCACACAGGGCATTGACCAAATCTTGCCCATCTTTAACCCCAAGCGCCTTCAGCTCAGGGTGATACAAGAAATGCCTATCCCTGACACAGCTCCCTCTTCAGTAAACCTGAAATCACCATGGAGGGTTATTATCCTCCTCACAAAGATGGGCAAACCAAAGCACAGAGAAGTGACAGCTCAAGGTCATTCACAAGTCAGGAGAACTTGGGGGAAAAAAAAAAAACATCTCAGGTTTCTCAATCCACTGGGCTTTGTTGCTTCCCGGAATATCTGCTCAATACTGTCACTTTTCAAAATCAGAAATAATTTAAGCTTTTTTTTTTTTTTTTTTTTTTTTCTTTTTCTTTTTCTTTTCCCATGCTGTTGCTAAAAATCATTTTATGTTGTGGAAAAATTGGTGTGCTGGTTGAGTTTGGCTTTCTGCCATACAACCAAAGGCAGGAGCCCAGCGCCGGCTGCGGCCTGCGTGTCCTGACAGAGCAGAGCTGGAGATAAGAGGGCTCAAGCTGGAGGAAGAAAGGCCATTTTGTCTGCATTGATTCTAGCTAGTTGACAGTGTTTGGGACTAAGATGAGTCCTGGTGTGGAATAAGTGAAATTCTGCAACCTGGCAACTACTTGAAATTAAACCTAAGGAAAATCCCTACAAGTTTGTTCTGGCACGCTGACAGAGCACTATGCAAAGTTTCTGAATTTATGCTGCCCATTTTGCTGCGTCACCTAAAATAACTGTTTGCAAATGTACATAGACATAACCTGTAAAGAAGATGCCAGGCCTTAGGGATTATTTACCCAAAACAAGAAGAAAGAGTGTCTGAGGGGCTGACTGCTCAGCCCTTTTGCACCTTTGTTAAAGATGTAAACGTAAGAGGTGTAACACAGGCTGATCTACGAATTCTGTGATTTAAGATATATTTATTTTTTAGAAATTTAAACCACATTCAAAGTCCTCGAGGTACCCCCAGTGTAACATCACACTGCTCAGGCAAAGCAAGGAAGCTTCTGAATCGTTCTGAGTCCTCCTCATGGTAGGATTTTCACAACAAGGTCTCACCAGCAGATTTCAATTAAAACATATGCATTTCCACTGAGAAGCTGCTCTTATAAACTCAAACCAAGTCAGACTAAAATAAATTCATTATACCTGAAACATAACTTTGGTATTAGAAAGTACCATAAACTATTATTTTAAGATTGGAGCCCACCGTAGTGTGCTACAGCAGATCACATGCTTGCTGCTGATTACAGCAGGAGACATATTTGTCCAATCGTGATATAATGAAACAGAATTTCCTCTGGATGTCTCCAGCTGATTACAGATTGTACAGCATGCGGTGCTTGGTTTGACATTGCAATTGATCCTCCATAGTGATGACTCAAGAAGGACACAATTGTTTTAGAATTGTATGCAAGAGTGAGGAAATGTATTTCCCATGTGAAATAGAGACATTATAACCCCTTTTTTTTAAAGTTGTGAAATTGTTCATGCAACATCTCTTGCTGCCTAATGAAAAGCAAAATTTGCACGTGGTGTGGAAAGGTTCATCCATTGTTGTCACGTTAGGTCTACAGCTCAACAGAATACGAACATTTATTGCTCCATGATGCACACAAATACATTTAATTCTAAAGGTAAAGTTATCTTTCACTTAACTATTTAGTAAGTAGATTTATGAAGAAAAAAATAAACATTACAGCTCATTTCCAGTTGTGTTCCAAGAAGGGATTTTTATCTGACCTTTGCTTTTAAAGCTCTGATCCTAGCAACAAACTTAAACTTGCAGAGCAGTAAGTACTCCAAGTACTGTTGAAGCTGCTCCTTTGTTAAACAGGATATTGCAAGTTTAAATTAGGAGGAGAGATTCCAATTTGGGAAGACACTGAAGACCATAGTTAAAATGGAACATATCTTCAAATTATCTTGTAAGCCAGAGTTTACATAAACAGACGACTCTTCCAAGATAACAGTATAATGAAAATTCCAAGAAGCAAAGGCATATTAATATGTATTTAGAAGCAACACCCACCTTACTATTTCAAATTTTTCTAAGTATGAGATTTAACAAAACTGAAGCTCTGTTCATTGTTAGTTTGATCACAGAAATAAATCCGACCAGTATTATTTCTAAATTCCTAAGACAACCATATCCTTAATGCTAATAAATAAATACACAAATAATAAACCTCCAAGTCCGAGGCAGAATCACCCCCAAGTCCTGTCCTCAGGTAGACACACAGGTGTGAAGCCTGTGCTTCTGTTGGAGGTGGTATGGGAAGGGTCTGACTCACCCCAAGCACCACTTGCCAAGCAGGAGCAGCAGTGGGTGCCTCTCCCCAAGCCAAGGCTGGAGCCAACCTGTACCTGAAGCACAGCAGGAGGCTGGGGATGTGGGATTGAGAGCGGGCCTGCTTCTGGACTCTGCTGTTCAATATGCAAGCACAGAGGGACTTCAGGTAAATGGGTATGGGGTGGGCTTTCTTACAGAGATGGAGAAATGGATGAGGTTTTAAGGGTGATCATTTTCTTGTAGCATGCACAAATATTGTCTGCTCTATCAGTGAGATGAAATTATTTGCTTCTCGAAGTCTTCTGCATAGCTGGAATAGTTATTACTCATTCTTCTTGATAGAAACCTAGCACTGTGGTTTTGATGACAGTGAGATCTATACTGATCTCTCATGCTTTCAGTGGGAAATGTAGTGTCTCCTTCTTCATCTGGGATCAAGACCACACTCACAAAGGCATTTCTAAAGAAATTAAGAATGAAGTTCATCTGCATTTGTTTGTAAATACTGGTTACAGTGCTCCACAATTAATCAGCTTTTTCCTAGAAGTCTTGCTAAGTACTAATTAGTAAAATGCCTGTTTTCTCTTGCAAATGCTGCACTACATATGCATTTTTTCATCAGGGATAAAATATTACATTTTAAGCAGGAGTGGATATTATCACTTCAGAAGTGCTTATATGCATTTCCTGTGCTTAGATACAGCCTAGCAGTAATAATACCACAATTACCAGAATGTATAATCTATAATATAGCACTGTGCAAATCAACACACAGCCGAATGAGCTGCACACATCCTGCAGGATACCACTGCCATTCTGAATTGTTTCCGGTGAACGCTGTGCATCTGGAGGATGATTTCTGAGCTCAGAGAGACTCCTGGGTTCGTGTTCTGGAAGCATTCTCCTACAAATATGTAATGAGATCTAAATATAGATACAGACACAGATTTAGGGGTACAAAGCTAAACCGTGATTTATTTGTGTTTGCCTAAATGGGGAATTAGGAAAATTCTGACTTAGAGGAAAAAATTGTTTTGGTGTTTTAAAAATACGAATGGGATTTCTAATAAGAATGCAAAATCACTGCAAGCAAAACACAAGCATGAATGTTCAGGATTTTCATTTGATTGCTAAGTTACCAAAATAACGCATATTTGGTTCCCCCCCCTCCACACACACAGTGGAGATCTAAATATATAATCCTAGATGCTCTATTTCTTTTAGAATAGAGCATAATTTCCTCTCTGTGTATGCATCTACAAGTAAACATCTGAAAATATACACTCAAAAGTAATCTTTTTTTTGAAGTCAGAGAAAAAGCAAACTGGAAACTGAAACAGAAATACGTAATTTTAATTGCAACACACGTTGCTGCCATACTCAACTGCAATCTTACAGGAACATGCTGGCAGCATGGCACTGCTACTGGGCTGCCTCGGAAATGAAATCTGTTCATTAAATGACCTGTTCATTCAGCAGGTTTTCCAGGTGTTAAATTCAATACAGGCATTTTAAGATGCTCAAAACCACTTTAAAATATAATTTTAAAATATGGTCCATAAAAAAAAAAAAAGGTAGTTGTGTTATTTGCCATCTTCTAAAGCTAGGCTCACTGAGCATCTAGTTCTCATTCTGCTTTAAAGCAGAGTGACAGGCCATATTCCCAAGTCTTATAAGACTCCAGAATTTTATTTTAAATTAATAATATGACAATTTAGAGAAAATATAAGATGCAAAAACCAATTGTTTTTCTCTTTCTGATCCAGGTCTACCATATTGAAATGAGATTTGAGGAGTACATGACAATCAGTGCAGTGCTTATTTGAAAGGGGTTTTTAAATTATCCCTTTCTCTTGGTGCATTTGGTACAAAACAACACGATGAATAAATGGCTCAAACTTGATCTATCCACTGCAGAAGCACATAGAGAACATTGGTGCTGCTGATGTGCATACCTGCAGCGTGAGCAGGGCTGGCTGGAAAATGGAGCACATGTGCTGGGAGGAGGGAGCTCCTCTGGGAGGCAAGAGTCTGTTATAAAACAGTGCAGCCATCCACATCCACACAAAAAAACATTTTCTATCAGTTTTATTGTCCTTTCTGCACAGGGGTTTTAATTTGTATAGACATTTTGTGTTCCTTGTCACTATCTCTTATTTTCTCTGGTCTGATCTTGTGTGGAAAGATGCTCAGGAAATTCATCACATGTACTAAACACAGTTTGGGACAGTTGCCTTTTTTATAAGGGCTGGAGAAAGAGAAGACTACTACATCCTGCCTGCACACACTAACCCAGCTGCACTCACTATAGGTCCCTCCATAGGCACTTCATACCCCTTCTGAATCAACTGTGCATTATCGCATGTATGCTGTAAGTTGTCATATATCAGGATGAAAAAATTAAAATTTTGGCTGCAAGGTGCTATAGACACATGAATCCATGGAAAATGACTTGGCTGGACCTGAGGAGAAGCAATACTGCTGCTAACTCCTATAGACACATGAATCCATGGAAAATGACTTGGCTGGACCTGAGGAGAAGCAATACTGCTGCTGACTCCTACAGTACTGCTTAAGCACTATGGACACACATCTCCTCATGCTCCAGGCTAGAAGATGGCTTACAGAGTTGGTGCTGAACCTGGTCTGTCCCTGCTCACTCTGGAGCTGCACAATAGCATCAAGTCCTCCAAAGCCATGAAATATGGAAGAAAAAAAGGCGATGAGGCAGTGGGGACCATCAGAGGGTGGGCAGCATCTGATGAGGCTGTCACACAGACAAAGCCTATACCTGTACTGGAAGCAATGCAGCCTCCTCTGTGGGGCACCACCTTGGCACTGGTAGGACACACAGCCCTGCTGGTCTGAATCTACGTGCATCTCATTCCTCATTAACTTGTCTACTTAACCCTCCTCATTTTTGTCCATGCTTATGCATGATTTTTGTAGAAATCTTACAAATCTGTGATATCATTAGAAATTAAGATGATGCTATGTTTACAAAATGTTTACTCATTCTCTAGTGATGCTCGGGTAGAATTATCAGCTTATATTTATTTTATTTATCGCTAATTTTTTAGCAGTGGCACCACCTTGTGGACACTGCTACATGAACTGAGAAGCTGCTTCATGTCAACAACAGCAACTAAATCAATGCAGCTAATTTTGGGGAAAAAAATAAAGAAAAAAAAAGATCTGCTAAAGCAAAGTAAACTACAAATTTGATTCCAAAGAATCAAGATATGAAATAAAACTTACAATTAATATTGGCCTCAATATACACAGTTGTCTTCTTGGCTTTTTTTCTCCTGAGCATCAGACAAGAAGAGTGGTAGCTTTCAAAACTATTTTTGTTCCATTGGAGACAGAGCTGAATTAACTGAATAAATACAGATAGTTAACAAGCTTCTTTGGGGCTGCTTGCTTGACATCTCAGATCACACACACACACACACACACACACACAAAAAAAAAAAAAAAAAAAAAAAAAGAGCTCTAGCATTAGAGAAAACCAAACCATAGAGAAAACTATACTGGGAAGAAACCCAGCACAGCAAATCTAGAACAGACCACCAGTAGAGTCATCTCCAGTAGAGTTTGCAGACCTTACCCCAGAGCTGAGATTTGGGGATACGTTACATGGATTTCTCAACTACATTGTTTTCTATTCCTATGGCACCCTTACCAAAGGAGATAAATAAGCACTACTCCCACCCACTCCTGCATAGGTTTGGAAGAGGAGGGATCAGGACAGCTAAGGCACTGACACAGCCTCTGAAGAACCTGTTGGCTGAAAATAATCCAATTTATATTTACTGCAAGTCTAGTGTTACAATGAACTCAGTCCACCAAATTATTTCTCATCTTCTCAAGCAGGTGAAAAAGTTATTTTGTGTCTATCATATTCACTTCCTTGATTTCCCTTGAATAAAGAAACTAATGAGCCATATGGTAAAAATGACCTTGTATGTCCACAATGGTATTTTCTCCAGAGATTTGGAATTCCCTTGGATGTCTTAATTACCTTTTTTCCTTACAGTCACCCAGCTACCATGGCACTATATTAAAATAATTTTCTGCAGGTTTCTGCAAAAACTGATTTCTTGCCAAATTAGCACATCAACTGCAAAATCAATTTCCACAGCATCACTGACATTCAGAAAGTCCCCAGAAACCAACAGACAAATCTCAGCCGCCCCTCGACCAAACGCAGGATGTATTTGGTCTACAGAACAACAAAGCACACTATCATAAGACTACTAATATTGTTAAGATACTAAGTATTTGTTCAGCTAACAAAGGTTGCATAAGCCTCCACATGTATTAAATCCAATGTTTAATTTCTTGTATTATTGAGAAATGGGTGACTTGGAGCTATGCCAGGCTAGGATAGATGGAACAGGCTACACATTTGTAAAAGGAAAACAGTAGACGGAGGAACCGCTGCCAGAAGTGCCAATTTCAAATAATATTCTGACCACCAAATAACCCCATCCTACACAGATGATTACAATCAGAGGAAATATGCTGTGAAAGCAGTAAGACGGGGAAAATTGGTAATAGCAGATGGGAACCTTAACTACTAGTATTTGACCTTCAGATGCTACAGAAATCTAAAGACTTATTTTTTGTGCTTTCAATTCACAAAGTCAAGTGAAGTCTAAAGACTTTGATTTTGGTGTTCATCCATAGCAAAGTTTGATGTATAAACTGCACTTCTGATAATGACCAGAACACATTTATGCATTGTTCTACAAAAGCCGATTTGACTGTATCTATTGATAACTAAGAAGCAAGTTATTTACTACTGTGTCATGTCCTGAAGTGCAAAAAAAAATTCAAGTTCTTTATAATTTATTTCCTAATTATTTGTCAATTTCTTGTTTTCCAGAGTGCCTTTTCTCTTTCTCAGAAGGAATATGAAGGGCAAAAAGATTTCCAAAGAAGGAGGATCTGATAATTCTCAACAGTGCGAGTTAGTTCTCAGCATCTTCATGATGGAAAAAACACAGGTAAACATTCACATCCCTATTCAGCTGATCTAAAAAGTACCTTTCAACATAAATCCCTTTGTCCAATAAAAATACAAGTGATTTTTGAATTTCAGCTTTGTTCTTGTTCTGATGGTGCTAACAGAATACTTGCAAGCTATCTATATAAAATGCCACAGAATATGCAGTGTGTCAAAATACACTGGGATTTGTTAGTATCAGCAAGGAAAGAAAACCTGTAATAAACCATCAAATGAGATCTGTATCATAAAACACCAAATATTCATTTCTAGAGTAGAGTACACAGCAAGATTTTCCAGAGTGAGATTAAACTAAAATAGGAGCTTAGATATGGAAAGGCTGTTACCATCCACAGTCTGGCTGAAGTAGGAGATCATTATGGTTGTTCACTGACAGTAAGACCTAAAATCACTTCCACACTTACATTTTTAAATCAAATCAATTATCACTCTGATGAGACTCTCAGAGCACTTACCAGCTGCCATCACACCTTCTCTGAGTGCCAGATACGAAGAAGTGTTTTTGGGGATACAGCTTTTGTTGTATTTAGAATCCCTGCACAGCCAAGTTCTGACATAAATAAATGCTTCAGATGATCACGTAATCACCAAGGCTGAGAGCACCTCTGAAGACCATCTGGTCCAACCTCTCTTCTCAAAGCAGAGTTACCCAGAGCAGGTTGGAATATCCCCAACTCCACCATCCCTTTGGCCAAACACATGGCAGATGCTCGAGGCCCTGAATCGCCTTCACAGTCCTTCCCTGTACCCGGCCCAGTATGTCCATGTCCTTCTTGTGGAGAGCCCAGAACAGGACGCAGTACTCCTGCTGAGGTCTCACTAGTGCTGGGTAAGTAGGAATAATCTCCTCCTTTGCCCCACTGGTAATGCTTTTCCTAACGCAGTCCAGAATGCTGTTGGCCCTCTTCCAATATATATTTTTATATCTATAAAAGAATTTCAAGGACACAGTTTTATAATTCCAGGACCTGTTATAAACCAGGGAAATAAAAACTGCATTATTCTGCTGATACACCTTCTATGTCCACATCAGGGACTGCATTTATGCTCATTCAGAGTTCTTTTTAAATAAGTTGCCCATTAAAAAGAGTTGTTTGGGACAACTATACATTACCTTGTGAAAACAACTGCACAACAGTGTATTTCTAAAGGTATAAATGCAATACTGAGTATCTTTGCAGGAATGCAGGCACCTTGGAAAACTTCAGTTCTAAACAGTACAAATTCCTAATCTCATCATGCTGCTAATACTGAGAACCGAAGATAGCAGATTAATTACTGTTATGTTTAACTCACAGATAACCCTCTGTAGCAATAACATTCAGCTCACAACCTTTCACTGTTTCCAAAAGCACTCCATACTATTTCAGGAGCCAAATATCCAGTTCTCCCTCAACGTATTCCCTAGAACCCTGCACTTCCTCTGCAGCTGCCACAGTGCAACTGTGGACAATACACTTAGGTACTGACAACACGCAGTTTTTCTGTAGAGAAAGCCCATAGGCTTTCCAGCAGGTCCTCAGGCAGCCTGGAGCAATGAGATGTTCTATCAGATTTGTTTGTCTTGGCAAGAAAGAATGCAACCTTCTTGAAAAATCTACATGTAGTTCCTCAACTATAAACAATTTTCATCAGCTTTTCCATCTGCAGTATACGTCTTTGTTTGGCCAACAATTTTCAGTGTTTCTTGTTATACATGTCAAATTGTTTCTGTTCTGCGTGAGCCTTGACGACTTAAGGGACTAAATTTCCATGTGCTGGAAGGAGTTTGTTCTTTCTGAATTTCACTGGTGCTCTTACTGCCTGACTTGGTCCGTGATTTCTCCGCGTTTCTCACAGTCTGTTACTGAAGAACAGAAATTATTTGGTACAGCAAAACTCTTTGCTCAAGTGAGATACTAATTCATCAGCTAACATGCAGTTAATGTCCTTTTGCCTTCTGGAATCAAACTTAAAACGGGACACAAAATATTCCCCTGTAAACATAGAAAATCAGAATCCTCGACGTCCCTTTTTGCTGGTAAAAACACCTACAAAGTTATGCTGAAAGACCTGGGAAAGCCGTTTGACTCTTCAGCTCACGTGCCCAAAAGGAAAATGAGAGAAAGGGAAAAATCACAATATAACAAGACAGTGCAGGGAATCAGATCGAGGTTATGAAAAACAAGCACCTCTCATATTACTCCCAGCTCTTCCATACGCATGCTGAAGTGAGATTAAAATTCAGATGCTAGGAAGCAGAGTAGCTCTTCCCAAAACAACATGAGATTGGCCCAGGTGGCCGCAACCTGCACAATATTTCACAGACTGACTTTAAAGAGCCTCATAACTGCCTCTTAGTCTCAAAGATGTTGAATATCTTTCTCAGCTTTTTCCAATGCAGACCAGATGTTATATTGTGATAATTCTCTCATGGGTCCTTTCCATTTTGACTCTCCATCAGCCAGGGATCCAAAGAGATATTACTTGAAAAACAGGAACTATAAAAGAGCCAGGAACTTATAAATTAAAACATAAACATTAATTTGTTTTCCAAGATACAGATGTCTTTTGTCAGTTCAAGCCTTGATCTCTCCACCAGCTAAAGGCAACAGTTGTTCTGTGCAGACACGTGCTGGAGATCAGCCAGCGGGCATTAACTTTTGGTTCTGATTGAACCGGGGAAGATTTGAAACAGAAAACCAGAATTAGAAGCTGTGACAGTGATTAATAGCTGATATCATTTAGAATCGTTCCTGACACTAATAGCAGAAAACATGTCTTACCATCAGGAACTGCGGAATTACAAGACCTTTTGGATGGCGGGCAGAAGAGTTTCAAGATGCCTTTGGAGATGGCAGGGGCCTTTTCCTCTGCTCACCTCCCTGACCTGTACGTACGCAGGCACAAAGTCTGGGGGAAGTGGACCCCACGGCGGTGCCATCTGCAAGGGGCAGCGGGGTTACAGCAGTATGTGGCAGCTGCATGGCTCCAGAGAAGGGGCCAGTGCTGGGAGGGGAAGGCACACGAGGCAGACAGCACAGGTGTGGTTGTGTAACAGGCTGACATCAGACACGCAAACATAAGCAACTAACTTCTTATCATTTTTCTGGTAAAATATTAAAATACCATCAACACTGCTCTTTAATCGTTCCTACAGCACCGTATCCTTGCAGAAGTTAATTGCAAAACCAAAACGCTGCCTTGTCAACAATGTTTCAGTATGAAGGATTTGCTCTGGTGAGTTTGTAAACAGGTGCTTGTCTTTTAAAGAAGATAAATCGACTATCTTCCACACACATGGTCAGATTTGGGGCTGCAAGTCTCTTAGCTTCATTCTTTCCTTGCTTAGGGAAAGAGAGAAAACCAAAGTGCAGTGGAGTTAGGCACCCACTTCTTCATGATTCTGCTGACATAGCCATTTTTCTTTGCTTATACATGAAATTCAGCTCCTCTGAAACATTTTGCTTTAGAAGCTCAGTGAAAATCCCTTCTTATGCTCTGGTTAATCAGTGCCAAGGGAAGGCAATGCTTTCAACATCCAACATGCAGCACTGAGCCACGCAGCAGTTCCTTCCCTCTGTCCCCTTGAACTCCTCATAGAACGCTAGCTCTGAATGACACCTTCCTTACTTAAGCAAAGTCCAAGGTGAGTGTGTGATATGAACAGTATACTTGTGGTTTTTTTTTGTTGTTTTTTTTTCCCCCCACAGAATAAAGGACATATTATAATGTAGACTTGCAAGCAAAAGTATCTGTTAAGACCACTTAAAAAAATTACTAAGGCATCTTATGCCACTGATCCATAGCATTGCGAAGGCTATGTGGTGGACTTTTCACCTTGTCTAGGTGAAAATTTCCCTTCCCTCTTCTCTTCCCCTCCATTTCTGCCTCTTAGCATGCTGAAAAAGAAATAGAAGGTGCATAACGCCTACCTACCCTATAACTGAAGTCTGGCAAATGAGATGGTATTTTAACTTATCGCCTCTTAAGAGATACAGTTTGAGCACATTACTTCATCCAAACACATGACCTGCACTCTTGTTAAACCAGAAGCTCTTTCTGGAGTTGTGACTGACACGCTGAACTTTCTTTTTAGAGTTTTAAGAAAAGATCAGTCTTTTCTATTAATCTGCAGCCAAATACACTGAATATAACTACTGTTAAAAAGGTAATGACTTGGTATAAAAAGAAATGTATGATAGATAGCAAACAAACAAACAAACCAAACAGAAGTGGCAGCTGAATGCTTGAAACAAATCACGTGCACCCAGCTGCAAAAACCCACACTGTTGAAAATGCTAAAATTACATACCAAGCTCTGAGTTCAACTGCATGTATTTGTGTAGCAACGTAACACACCAAGCTTTGCTTTCAAATGATGTAAATTTCCCTAACACCATTGAAAATCTTTATGTTAAATCACTAGCGATATCAACATCATCACACTTCTCAACAGTTTGAGAACAATAAAAACTTGATATGCAAAAAGATTAGATATATTAGAAAGACTAGAGGCACTCAAATTTAATATTTAATTTAATATAAAAATGTGTGCAGTAAAATAAGTTTTCACCCTTATTTCTTTAACGTGACCTACATGTGCATTCATTTATGAGCCATGATACCCATCTCCATAAAGTAATAATTTCCAATCACACCTCTTAATTTCCTCTCAAGTAAATTCTGTAAACACTTGCAGAAGGTGTGTGTGTATTTCTCCAAATTTACACTTGAGATTATCATCTTACATTTTTTTGATAAAAATTTTTTTTTGATAAATAATGCAAGAAGGAATGCACAGAACTCCACAAATTTCAGCCATTAATCTCCTGTTTTTAATATACTGCATCTGTCAAATGCCAACCTTATAAGTAAAAACGGAGCAAGAAATTACTGCCAGGAGGCACTTCTGCTAAACTTTCCCTAGGTGTCGCTATACTTTCTGGCTA
>JAOWBP010004015.1:18997765-19034592 GCA_028571105.1 Tragopan temminckii
CGGAGGATGAATACGAGCCGTCCCGCGAGGGAGCGGCCGCCCTCCCCGCCTCCCCACGAGGCAGCCCGAGGTGCGAGGCCGCGGTTTGCCTGCGGCTTTTCCCTCACGCTGCCGTGTGCCGACGGCTCCGCGGCCGCCGCTCCCCGCCCGAGGAGCGGTTTTCCCGCCCGGCGCTCTGTGAGGGCTCTGAGGGCGGAACCGTCGGCGCCCCTCGCGCCGGCGGGAGGCGGGAAGGCCGGTCCCAAGAGGCGCCGGGAAACGTCCGGTCGGCTCAGAAAACACGGAGGGAAAGGGCGGCCCGAGGGGCTTAAAGCGGGCGGGAGGCTGTGGGAGGTGGGGACACGGAGGTGGCATCGCAGCGGTCCCGCAGCACCCCGCTCCTCGGCTCCCCCACTGCCGGCGGACAGCAGCGGGAAAGACGGGGTTACGGCTTCGTGCGGAAGCGCTAACGGGTCACCTCAGGCGCCTGCTATACCCGAGTTACTCGAAAGGGCCGAATTCAGGAGACGCTGAACGACATCATCACCACAGAAAGTAAAATCAAACCAAAACAAAGCAGGCAAACTTGAAAAAGTTTCGTTTTGTTTTCCTTTTTTTTTTTTTTCCTTCCGGGTGAAGGAAGGCGCAGCTTGCCCTGCGAGGTCTTCCGTGAACGCGGGCAGCACAAAGCGCAAAGAAACCCTCCAGCGAGAGGCGGGCTGCGCTTTGGGCTTCGCTCCCCTCTGTGGTGAGCAGCGCTGCAGCACAGCCTTCATTCCCCGAGATCACACGCTACGAATCCAAGGCTCACCTTGAGAAGTTACAGTAGCTCCACGTCGAAATGCAAATTTCTCTCATGTAATTAATTACACAATTGGATGATACCATTATGTAAGAACAGGACCTCTTTTTCGTTATTAATAACAATATATTCTCCAAAAAATCATTTATTTCCCCTTCAGTTGAGAAGAGAGAACATTTTTTTCCTGCAGTGCTTAAGCAGTGATGTATACAAACACCACCACGTTGTACAGAGTGCATGGAGTCTTCAGTCTTATTCTGTTAAACTAATACGAATCCTACCACCTTTGTTAGGTCTTTTCCTTGGTGATATTTACATAACCTGACAATCTTTTTTGTTGTTATTTTCCCTCACCCATTTGAAATAAGTGCACTGACTGCAATTAAAAATAGCTGTGATTATGGAAACAGAAAGATTTAAAAAGAAAAGTCCAAATTACTCTTTGAGGACAATCAGTTCCACTTTCTCCTTGCTATAAAATTATAATGAGCCAGCAATTTATAAAAAATAACCTTCATTTGTATAATGTTTTCAACCATTTCTTCAAAGAAGAAACCCAACAGAAACTGGAGTTCTAAAGGGAAAGATCAAACCTAACAACAATATTTCTGTAACAATGCTTTACTCTTCAGTAGCATTTTGACAGTACAATTTCCTTCCATATCACTCTGCGTTGACTGCTCTTCATTTGTGAGCTTGATTCTTGTCCTGCTGTGCCCAGCCCCTTTCACAAACCCAGGAGTGCGTAGATGCGACAAAGTTAGTTTAATTGGTCTCCTAAGGAGAGAGCTCTGCTGATGGGAAATTATTTTACTACATCGTTGTAGTATTTGATAAATTTGACCTCAGTGAGTCAGGCACCAAATGGCCACTAGACTGGAATTAAATACTGGTAACTTCACCACCTCTTTGCTCAACAATTATTGCTGTTATTAGTAGCATCTTTGTTTCAACTAAAAAAAGAAAAAAAGAAAAAAGTAGCAACATTGGATTTAGTGATGGTAATCATACAGAAGGAAATCAGTTTGATTCCAGAAGCAAACAGCGATGGGAGCTGAATAAACACTAATAAAAACACAAAGGTGTTTCTTAAGCAAAATTGGGAGTTCTCAAGAGAAGAGGTTGAAGAGGTTAGAATGTATCCTCTTCTGAATACAGTCCTTTTTGATTGATACGAAATGTATCTCCTGTACAGTGATTACCTCATGAAAAGGAGGCAAATGTGATAATAAAGTTTATCTGAAGGAAAAAAACACCCTTGAAAACATCTAAAATTCTGATAGCAATGAAGGAATTCTGTATCTGCCACAGTATTTTGTCTGAGGAGTAAACAGCACATTCGCCTTGAAATTGCTCATACCAAGAAAGGAAAGTTTTGCATCTACTAAGACTTTCCAGTTGAGAAAACTTTGTTGCTTTCAATTCATGTAAATTAAACATTCTAGCATGTGATTAGTGAACAACAGTAATCTGAAAGTTAAAATGAAATGAACAAATTTTACAAGGAATTGTAATCTTCTAAGTGTCAGTTCATTTCATTTTCCTGCCGCATTGCACGATACAGCAACTGCCACACAACGTCTTGCTCTTCTCCTTTGTCTAAATCACAAAGATGCAGAAATATTTTTCAGTAACTAAGAGCTCTCTGCAACTATCTGATTATACTTACAGTAAAAATAAAACAAAAAAGCCAAAGTAACACCTAAACTCAAGCTGAAAAGATCCCTGGGTATTTGGAAATAGATCCACAAAATCATTTCAGTTCCTCTTAGATGTGAATTTATGACTGTGGTCCAAAAATCTCTTCTCTGTTATCACCACTTCTAGGAAACGCTTCCTTTTCCTTACACAAACAAAAGTACAAATTAATCAGGGCATATAAAAAGGGCAAATGGATCTGACTAAATGAGAAATGTTTCTACATGAACATTAGAATAATAGTGAAACACTTAAAATGGCTTAAACAGAACTTGAAGTTTCAAACAAGAAGTTTTCAATCGCAGTAAATTTTGATCAGGAAGAGGATGTAGTTATGAATGCTACCAAGTCACGCTAATGGAGACTGCGAGAATAGCTTAAATAAAGTACAGAAGCAATAAAAATGATACCAAACACTTTTTTATGGTAAATGAAAATACATTCAAATTCAGTATTTTACTTAAAAATAAAAAATAAAAAAAAATCACCAGAATGAATTTTTCAACCACAGAAAACTACACGAAGAGGAAGATACTAAAGGGAAATTAAATCATCACAGTTAAAAGAATAAGCGTATTTGGAGATACTGTCCTAGATCTTCAGAATACATAAACATTTATTTTAAAAAGACTCTAGAATCTCACCCCTTTCCTTCCCCACCCCCAAGCCCCAGTGATTGAGCCACATAAGTCAGCACAGTGAAGGATGAACTGCAAGACAGACTCACGTGAGGAGAAGGAAGAGAACATGACCATTAACTTTTGGAAGACACCAGAGCAAAACTAAACAACCTACAGACCCTGAGGAACTACTGCCAAAGGTGTAAAAGATAATTAAAAATATCAGAAATAGGAAGCCTGCCAGAAAGATAATTGGACTCACATATTTTCAGGGTGTAAAAGGAGCATTTAATGAAAGTAGGGCAATTGCAGGAAAGCTAAGCTAGTTGTCTGCTGTAACATTTACTGCAGTGGAAACATCTTTTCTTGAGAGAAATAAGAGAGTGATAGCTGGAAGCAGTAAGCAAGGTTTAACATCAAGAAGGGTTACCAGCAGTGACCCCAAGGATCTTTGTAGGGACCTGTGTTATTTAAGGTGCTCATACAGTATCTGGGAAGTGCTATTGGCAGTGAGGTGAAGGTATTAATGAATGATACAGGCTCACTCAAGATGACTGGATGAAAAATGAATAGCACTGAACTGTGGAAGGCTGTCACAGCGTGGAGTTGGAAAAACAGAACACAAAATTCGTTGCTAGTAAGTACAAAATACCGATTCTGCTAACCAGTAGCTTTATTTTTAGTACAAAAACTAATGAAGCCTACTTTTATAACTAGCAGTTGAGTGACATTTTAACTGAATAGTATTAAGGCTGCAGCATGACTTCAGTTCTTATTACACATAACAAGAATCCACAGAGAAAAGCCCTGACCAAGGTACAAATTCTCTAGTATCTAATGAGACATCAAATCCCATCGAAACACTTCTTCTGCAGGTAGGGCACTCGGGCTGCTCTCCCAGGTCTGTGATGACTGGATAGAGTCAGATACAGCGAGCCTGGCCCTCACTGGAGGCACTCACTGTTTCTCACCTCCTATTTCTAAACGTTTGGGCTGCCTACTTTCACAGAACTTCAACTAGCAAAATCTTTACACCATTTGCTTAATTTGCTTGGAATTCAAAAGTGAATGCTAAATTTAAGGTAATGACAAGGCATTCTGAAAGTATTTTGATGTGCAGCAATCATGTAACATGCTTGTGTAAAGCTCGTGTATTTGGGGAAGCCTTGACTCTATAGATGGGTGTCTCTCCTAAAACAGGTGTTACCATCTAAGACAGACATTCTAAGCTTTTTGTGGGTATTTATGTGAGAAAGTATAGTAGTAATCAGTGGTAAATAGAAAAAGGAATTATTGGAGAAGGAATTGAGATTAAAAAGATGTCACCAGAACAGCACGTAAGCCCCTGATACAAGTCCTGTCTTTTCTGGAAGATGGCATGAACTTTATTCACTGAGCATTGGACATACTAGAAATGAAAGGATACGGGGAAGGCAGAAACATACAGATAGAGAATCATAGAATCATTTCAGCCGGAAGGGACCTTTAAAAGCCACCTAGTCCACTCTCCTGCAATGAACAGGGACATCTACTGCTTGATCAGGTTGCTCAGAGCCCCACTCAGCCTGACCTTATACATGAAGCAGACCCATTAACCCAGAGCTCCTCAAATTTAGAGGTGAGAGAACTACAAAGGTATAACAGAGGTCTTCAAAATTATGAACAGTGTTGACCCAAACCCCGATTCTGCAAGGGTATCCGTAAGTTTTTGCTCATGCCCACAATCAGAGTACTCCAACATAAATGAGTAGCGCAATCAGGAGCAGCAACATTCCTGTGCTCCTCTCCCTTTCATCTTCACTCTCTGCTTCATCTTCTGCTTTTTGTTGGTACCTGTATGCACACACCAAACAGCGGACTGCAGTGAACAGTCTCTGGAAAAGAACTGCAGAGCCCATCCCAGGCAAGCACCTCAGCCATTCACCTGAAAAATCATACTCCTGTTTGCATGTTCCCTCTAAAAAATCATACTCCTGTTTGCATGTTCCCTCTAAACAAGCTTAAATAATTACACTGTTTGGCAGTCAAACAGCTTTGACAGCAGGGAGTGAGTACGCACATTAGAAGTAGCCTGTGCTATAGCGGACTTATAGCAGTCTTCTGAAACACTGAAGATTGAGGCTTGTTTCTCCCCAGGCCTATGCTGGCCACAATTTGGGAAAACTTCAGTGTCAAGTACTAGTCAGTTAAAAACTCCAGGGGAGACTGATGGAAAGACTACCACAACTGAAATAAAGATGTACCTTGTGGTGCCAGATGTTGGAATAAAGGACTCGATGCTTATCTTGATAGAAGGCCTCGGAGCTGTGGAACCCGAGTGGCACGAGGCACCCTGGGCTGGCACAGAGCAGGAACCCTCAGCTCCACTGAGTAACAGTGTCCATCAGACAACCCCACCATTAGCATTTCTGTCAGCCCATATAACCAGTTTCTGGTTCTGCCTGGCAGCGATTCTTCGTATATATTCTGTAGGGTTTTTGGTTTGGTTTCTTTGGAGACCTATTTATTTTTTGTTGTGGACCTCGTTCTAGGGAACCAGTCTTTCTCTGAATCATTTAAGGAGTCTGACCTCAAGGCTCAATAAGGAGATGCTTCAGTCCTTCTGTGAATCCGGGTCACAATGATTTCGTTTTTCTCCACACACGGAAGAGTGAAATCATATAGCTTTTTAGTAGAAATAGTACCGTAATTGAAAATTTATTTTAAATTTCTAATGGCACCGAGTACGTACAGTTTACGAAAGCCAAAGTCCTTTTCTGCTACATTAAAAAGAATAAACAAACCCCCAGCATAGCTCCATTAGAAACTCCCTTGGCACTCTCACTAAATTGAAGAGTGCTTATGCAGAGAATACACAACAAACACCTGTGCTCTGCACATTCTCTAATGGAGATTTCGAACAGCAATGTCTACAGGCAGGAAGTTTCTTCAAAAGCCAAGGACAGCCCCAACTTCACCATCACGCACTGAAGGCCAATACCGAAAGCCAACACATCGTACAGGATTCCATTCATTAACAGTAATTCCTTAAGACTTAAAACTAATGCATTAATCACATTAATGATAATCCACTAATGTGAGGAACCTGGAGGTAAAAAATGTAGAATCAGGGATAACTTCTGCAATAAAAGTGTTACAGTTTTAGCTTAATACTGAATTAGAAAATTAGTCTGTAGAACGATGAGAGCATTAACCACGTCAGCAGAGCACATGAAGTGAATACCACGGTTTAAGAGAGCAGAAAATGATGGCAGAGAATATTAACGTTTCTACACAGAAAATGGCTTGCATTGAGGATGTAATTGAGAAAGATGACTAGATGTCTGCTTTTTGAAATCAGTATTTAAGGACCAAAATCATAAATGCTTTATTTAAATTGAGTGATACACTTGTTTTGGCAGAAAGCACCTTCTATACTGCTCCTGATCTACGTACCAGAGGGCAGTAACACCACCACTTTCAACACTTCCAGTTAATCCTCACCACAATGTTTTGATAACAACAGTGTATTTTTCAATGTCAACAAAATAGGGGAAAAAAGCCCTAAAACTTGTCTTAGAACAAAAAAGGCCTAAACAAAACCTGGGAGCACTGACTTCAACACGTTCAACAAATATTCAAGTCACATTTGATAACTTTACAAAACTAGTATCAAAGTAAAGAATATAAAGTCAAAACACAGAAATAAAGCTGAACGAGAGAAAACAGCCTGATGAGACCAAACAAAAGTTAAACAGAACAGGTTAATAGAAACAAGTTAGCTGAAAGGTTGCTTTTCTTCTGCAGCAGTATTTCAGCAACTCCTTTCCTCAATAGCAGCTCAGAAAGAAGAAAAAAGAAAAAAAGATATGCATCACTTTAAAATCCTCCTGCATGTGTTACTGTGATTGTTTGTAGAAACAGCGTCACCCCAATTTGCAACCTATGCTAATGTCTTATTTAATGAACAGTGGATCTTTTACCAAGAAAACAAAAGTGCAGAACGAAGCATCTGCATTCAGGCTTCCATTACACATACATTTATCTTTCTATTGGCTATGAATTCTTTTATTTGTGAACTGCAAATGGTTAAGATTCACTTACACTTCCAAACCTTTTGTTTGTCACAGATAGTTCATTTCTAAAAGTGTCTGATGTAGCACTCACTAATTACAGAATTACAAAAGGTAGAATAAGGCTTTCCCCTGCTCCAAAATTTATATTTTTGGTAAAGGTAACAATATATCAGCTTCACTAACACCCTAATAATAGGCATACATATAATTTTATATCACCATCCTTCCAAAGAAAAGACTAAAGACTAGAAGATGTATGCAGTTGGTTTTTGCTTAGTACGAAATTTCCAAAACAGAACTCCTGCTACGATAAGCACTGTGTATTACATAGAAACACGTGGAAAACAATGTGGCAGGCACTACCAAACAAGTTTGATTAGTAGATGACAATTCTGCAGTGCTATGGTGCAGTATCCTGGAAGTCCAGATTTAAAAACAAAACAAAAACAAACAACCCCCCCCCAAACCAACCTGTTTTGATGCACATTTGGCATTAAGTGTACTTTCTGATCTTAGACTCAGTATGTTTGTTCCATGGTTGAGATATTTAAAGTATCAGATTTCTCCTCATCAGACAGCAGGTAGCTGGTGCATACATTTCAGACAACAGAACTAAGATTTCTTTAATTTGAGATGGGATCAGTAATCTATTGTTAAAATGTCCAAGATGTGCAATAGTAAGGCAGATTTCTTATTACACCTTCTCTTGAGATACTCGTTGTTTGATGAAACAAACAAGGTGCTTTAGAACAACAGAGTAATAGGATACAAACAAGCGCTAGAATGAAGGAAAACCACTAAAATGGGAACTGCCATTTCTTTCACGATGGGAAATAAAGAACTTTTGTATCTGGCATTTGAAAGGTTTTTAACAGCTGATATTCAATATCAGCTGATTCCTGAAGTGTTGGCAAGATACCAGCTTTCTGGTCCTGGCCGTTTCTAATGTTATTTAAATATTCACATCATGCAATAAGCAGTTTCACACACTGTAATGTAATGGAAAATACTTCCTAAATGAATCAGAACTGAGACCCAAAGCAGAACCAGTAAATAAATACCTCGCATATATGTCAAACTATATTCTTCAAACAAAACCTTACATCTTATCAAAGAAGTCAGAAAGTACTAACAAAAATTATATGCTTTCTACCATAATACTGTTAAATTTCCATGGCTGAGAATGTCCTGTTGTTTTTTTTTTTTCTGCCTTTTTAAATTAGGTGACAAAGTAGAAATTCAAACACAGAGATAAAATGCATATATATGAGAGCACTGGCTCAGCGAGATATCAAATATACAGCATTCTAGTGTCAAAAGTACAGGCAGAAATGTCCAAGATTTCTTGGTGAAAAAGGGGCATTTGAGGAGTAAAAATTCTACTTAACAATCACTCACATTTTAACAGTGCATTAATTATAACAAAAGCTGGATGATAAGTGAGCAACATAGTCATAATGTTCAGTGTTCAAAGCAGAATTTTATCCTCTGCTCATTTAAACGAGGTTGGAACATATACTCATGTATGTGGAACTTTAAGTAGCTATGTTATTTCAAATTTTCAGGATTCTTTCAAGAGGCAAAGCTGTGTCATTAAGTTGAGTTGGTGATAGTACAAGATGGCGTTGATGAAGTGTTCCTCTTGATGCTGTGCCTCTGGCTTGTTGAAAGATGATTAGTCCTACAATCTTGTCTGATCTATTCTTTTGCCTCTAAGAAAAGGGTTTCTTGAGGATACAGTTTTACCTCCAGTAATGATTTATTTGGATCCAGCTGGGTCACCTGTAAAGACGAGAACAAAAAGACACATGTAAGTAAACTATTTTGAACTGCTTATCTTCACAGTTGAGATTTTTTACTATAAGAAATCTTCAGTCATAGTGGAAGTTGTCAGCACTAATTCCCAGAATATGGTGGAGAAATGAGTAGAACTGACACACAAATCCACTGAACACCAAGTCCAGAGCAAGGCAAGCAGTAAAAGTGCTCTGCGGTAAGCAGAAGGGAGAGAGCAGGACCGTCCTCCTTTCACTGGGAACGAGATGCTACATCAGCTCACCATCTGGCAGAACTGCGTCTCTGCCCAACTACTACAGTGTATATATCACGCATATATATGTGTGAGTGTAATATGCCTACATATCATTCACATTTACACAGCTACATGCATACATTCATGTTAGAGGATTGTTTACTGGAGTCTTGACTTCTTGTCACATTTATAAAGGTATGCATACAATGCAGGTGGGAACACAGCAGAATTCCAGTGAGAGATCATAGTTTTATGCTATGGGTATAAAGGCAAATCCATACTCATGGACATTTTCCCTGAAGTTAAGTTTGTTTATACCATTTCACGCCACTGCTTTCTAAAATGATTCTTTGAAAAGAAAACAGTCTTGATCAAACAATATATTATGAGTTAATACAAGAAATTATAAATGTAAGATTTTTCTTAAATGCATAATTTACCACTCCTGTTACCAGGTAACAGAAACAGTACTGTGCCTTTTCTCTTCCCCTCCCAACTAAAACAGACAAATTTAAAATATATTTGTATCTCACTTGTTTCACTGGATAACTATACTTGTTCAAATTATGAATTACCTTTAAAGAGCCTATCACTTCCTAAGACCATTAAAATCGACATAGTTTCACCTCTCTGACTGCAACAGAATTTAAAACATATATATACGAGACAGATGCATGTATATATATCTGATACATATATCAGATGCATCTCATTAATTAGTTTTCCAAAGCAGGGACATATTTTCTTACACTTCTAGTAGTGTGGTGAGCTATTGCTAAGTGGCTGAAGAGAAAAATAATTTGTAAAAACACCAGAGTCAATTTTAGATTCCTATTATCTACAGTCCAATTATGCATTCCTGCAGAGGTGCCGCTTAAATTATTGAAAGGTTAATATCTTAGAAAGCAAATCTGTTATGTAAAAAACAGCCAAAGTAGTGCATTTAAGTTTGTGATTACAGAAGTATGCTAATTAAGTATCTTGTTGCATTTTTTGATGCTTTAGTATTCTACTACAGTCCACTGCGCTCCAGCACAGAAAGGGAGGCAAACAGAAGCCTCTGGAATTCACTGCACATAATGTATTGTGCACCTGATAGAAGCAATTCTCCTTTTCAGTTAAAGCCATTATCTAATTAGACCTCTCTGCTTTAAAACCCTGCAACCTCTTCTGCAGGAAAAAGCAGGAGAGAACAAAAACAAATCTTCCCTACATTTGATGAAAAAAACAATGAAAAGCAAATGTAGGCAATGAAAACAATATTCCAGACTGTAAGCTTATGGAAAATAATTATTCACTATTAGTACTTTTATTTCTATTTTTAAATTATTATTGTTATTTGTATCCTTATTCAAGGTTCATAACCTAATCTAAAGCCTAAGGTTTGCAAATTTTAAGTACTTCAAATTTCAACAACGTGTAATGCTCTCTCCTCAAAGACCTTAAGCTTAGAAGGTTAGTTAAAAGCATCGTGGAGTACCTGCAGCAAAAGGACTGTGCAGATTTTCACCATAATTTCAGTGTGCTGCTGAATTCACTGAGGGACAGCAGAGTTTGCAAATGTTTACACCATTACCCAATTAACTAACAATATGGCTCATGCATCTGTCAACAAACAAAGCTGTTGTTGCTTTGTTTTAGCTCCTTGGCATTTTCTGTTCATATAGGTCGCCATTGTACTTAATTATCACACCATAACCCTTCTGCAGCTTCTACTTTGTTATTTGTGGTTTGTAAACATGATGTTCACTACAAAGAATAGCAGCCTTATTAGTGAATCCACCTCCTACCAAAATAAATGGTTTCTCTTGTAAACATATGAAATATAAGACCTAAGATGCTTCGAAAGTATTTTTGAATAGACTTAGAAACCAAAGAATTATGTATAATAAAGATTAAAGAAGAGCTGTAACCCACAAAGATGTGTCTAGTGCAGCATATTAATAAATTATATTAAGTCAATTTATGTGGGTTATTTCACAATGCGAAGAATTAAGATATTTTCATATTTAAATTTGTGTACTTTGCTTCATCAGCATTAGGACACATTCTGGAGTCCATTTCAGTGCTGAGACTTTGCTCTCATGTCACTGCACTGTGTTCTGCTCTGAAGAGCTCTGCACATTATTTAAGTTATACTGTCTATAAACTCCATACCTGTATTACTTAAAGATTTATTGCATATTATTGGCAATTATGCAGGAAATAATTTAAGCATGTATTTATATATTTAATCTCATTTGCTCCTATTGAACTCACTCGTAACATAGGTACCCATAATGCTCAACTACATAACTTCTTGATTATGGTTACAAAATAAATCGAGTTAAGCACTCAGCACTTGCTAATCAAATACCAAAAGCTTAATGTTTCTCTGTATTTTGAAGTCCCACGAGGTTTGTCTTACTAACAATCACCTACATGCATTTTTAGAGTCTGCTCACAACTCCCATGGTGAGAGCAACTAGTGAGGCAAATGTATTTAAACCACATATTTTGTGGTTTTATTAAGGTGAATTCTTAGCATTATATTATAATGAAAAGTAAAATAAAAGCCTCAGAAATGGGGTTCCAAATTTGCAGAGTGAGAAAAGAAAGGCACAATGTTGAGATACTGAGAGTACATTAAATGACAGCAAAATGGCTAAACATTCAAGCACACAGAACTCTGCAGAATAACACTTATATGCATTTACCACTGACTCAAAGCCAAAGCAAACAGTATGTTAGGAGTTTTCATTTTTAGGCAAATGACTTTCTACACAAACTCTGACACTCTTCAGGGGAAGGTTTCCTAGCAAGGTGCCCAGAGGGCGATAACAGGACCTTATTTCTGTCAGTGCTGAATCTTGCAATCAAGCTATGAAATGTTTCAAAGTACATTTCAGTGGGTAAAACTGCATTTTTCTTCCATCTATGGATACAGTTTTTATAGGGCCTTATGCTTTGGTGCACTAGAGCCAAGGTTTAATCCAAGGTTTTAATTCCAAGAGCTTCACTATATAACTTGTGCTGGATTGGTGCACAGGAAATGCATTACTGCAACAGGTGTTTGTTTAAATGAATTCTGTGGTAATTATTTCAACTAAGCACAAAGTAGTTGGTTTGAAGTACTTCTGCAGCACTTTGAAGTTTGACTGATATACGACTATGCAAAACCACCAAAGGACAGCTGTGCTGATTTCTGTGTTTCTCTTGAAGAACGTAGTAACTACTTAGGCTTTATTTTGAACAAATACCTTGTTTGTGTGCTGTTTTTTTTTTTTTTTTTTTTAAAGACTCAATGGTGAAAAATATTACTAGTATAAACAACATTTTCAACAATCCTTCTCGTATCATTTTGGTATGATTTCTGTCTTCCCCTTTGCTGACCTATCCATTCTGTCTCAAGCTCACATCCTGCACAGCTGTACTTTTACAATTTCAAAGGTGCGGTTCCTTACCCTTCCCAACTCTGCAGGGAAAAGGTAAAGACAAAAAAATGGCTCAATGCCCGGGAAGGTCATTTAAAAATAAAGAATCAAATACACAATTATTATGACACTTACCCAAGCAGTAAATATCACACCCTTCACCTTTCTCTCCACCCTAGGACAAGGATCTGATTCCTGAGTAGCACAGCCTCTATACCATTTACACACGCATGAATACATTTAATGAATCTAATGGACAAAGAGTTCTTTTACTCTGTTTCCTAATCCTCCTAAAGTATAAATGCAATAGAAATTACTTAAAGGCACACCTGGTAAAGTACCAGGTCTGTTTAAAAAAACCTATATTTTCAGAATGACACACAAACAAATACAGTGAATTCTTTCCACATATTGAAATATCCATAGGTTATATAGATAATACGTCCAACTTGTGCAACAAACAAAAGTGGGGTTACTTCACATAAATATATGCAATTAGATCTGGTTTAGTTGAATAAACTCTGAGATAATTTACATCTGAATTGAAGAAAGCCATCTCAAATAAGGAAAAAATAAGTCATAGTAAAAGACTTCTGGTCTCATCTAACTTCAAAGCCTTAGTGTAGATACATCAGACTCCATCTTATTTCACTCAAGTGATTTTCTCAAAACATTATTTTAGATTCAGCATATTTAATAAGTATATTTACTGAGCAAAGTAACGGATACACATAAGACAGAAAACTGATGCTATAGCCTGTACTTTGAGCAAGCTTTCCAGTCTTAGAAAAGCTGTACAGCTGCCTGAGATACCCTCTATCTAGCATAAACTGTCAGCAACTTATCATAACTGTTATGAGAATTTGCTGCATAGATTATAATCAGTGCAGAAACCTTAATTGCGTTACTTGTCTTTTAAGACAGTAAATTAAGAAAAAAAATAGCAACTGTATTCTTCTTGGTTTTATAAAACACTAAGCATAATGATAGTATAAATAAGCAGTGTAAATAAGAAGCCCAAGCTTGACGTTGCAGTGAAAGCCTGGACTACTTGGTGCTTTTTAAAAGTCCAACATTACTAATTCACGATTCTACTGAATTTTTTTTTAATTGGGAAAACTACATCACGTTTGCAGAACAAAGCTTAAAAGAACATAAACACTCATCATTCCTACATGCACGTAAAAGAAAAGATGATACTGATAGTACTAAAATATCACAGAAGTTGCCTTGTACATGGAGAGCAAGAAGTCGAGGTTAGTGCTAGCGTCTGAGCCGGATGAGCTGCCTGCACACACCTGATGGTGCGGCTCTCCTGGTGCCAGCAAATCCCGTGCCAGCAACAGAGAACTCCAGATTTTGAGGACGGAGGGAGATGCTGTAAAGCTCTCCTCAGATTTTTTGTTTTTTTGACCCTTCTGTTTGGTTTGAAATCAATGATCTATTTAGTAATTCTCTGTGTGATTTCTCAGAAAAAAAGAGAAGCTGATGGAATAGCCTGGAACACCTCTTTTCCTGACAAAGGAAAAGCTCCATCACCTTCACGCTGTTTACTTTCAGTTTTCTTGCTGAGTGTAGAAAAGATTTAAATAGTGGCATTTACAGATCAGAGCATTTGTATGTTAAGCGTCCTTTCTGCTGTGCCAAGGAGCAAAACAGTCTGTTACTCGTGGGCACTGCTGCCAACATGCTTATACCAAACTAACCATTATTCACGTATTTAATTATTTAAAAAACGTGCTAGCTACAGAGACGACGGATCCTAGCTCCAGAAATACTGTAGCTTTCACAGTAGATATTGCTGACGTGCTGAAAGAAAGCTGTATCTTCTGAAAGTCTGCAAATATATAAATGCGTTTAGTGCCTCAAACGTACTGCAAGAACTTTGCTTTGCAATCTTAAGTCTCAAAGGGGAACAGACAGGAACACAGTCGCTCACGTGAGAGCGATCCATGATTGGATTCATATGAACTTAATTATAACTGCACGGAAAAACAATCCAAAAGGATTTTTATCAAGTTCAAAGGATTAAGATGTTCAGCTAGCACAATGGTATCTACAGTATAACATTGTGATTGGTAGATAGGTAAATAGAATGAAAAGCGTGCCTAAGACCGCTTTGGTGATTTAGTCTGATGTATTACTTATGCAATTACCAAAACAGCAGGAGATCATTAAATTTTCTGGTAAGCAGACACAGCATTCTTAGTATCGTAGTACTACAAAGGCTCTTTATTGGTATTTTATCATTACATTTTCCTCCTACGAGAGGAATAAAACCGCAAAACTGATATTAAACACAAATTCTGCAGAAAAAAAAGTAAAAAATGTCTTTGAGCTACTTTATGCTGTATCATGCCATATCCAACAGCAAAGCTTCATAGCTTAACTAAGGCATCTTCCTCTTAACAATAACATGCCTCCCCTGAAATAAATGTCTTGTAAAATGGTGCAGTGCTGAATAAAAGAACACTTCTGGTCAGAGGGATGTGCTTGGATGGAATATATTAATCACGTGGCTCGTATTAGTCATTGGGTTAACTAATGAGGATGACTCAACTAAAAGCTCACATACAGCACTGAGCATTCAGTTCTCTGGTGAATGCTTACTTTAGTGAGTCTTAAGTAGAACAGCTTATCTGAAATGCACTCCTATTTGCTGAAATTAGTTGAACATTCCCCATATTGAGACAGAGTTGTCATACGAGATAAGAAACTATACTCACCTACAGAACACAACTATTTTTAGAGTAAACAAACTTATACTTCTCCTTGCAGTGACTTTATATAAGAAGTGGTTGAATCTTTCTCTTTGGGAATCATAGTAATGCAAACACTAGGTGTAAAGAAGCTGATCAAATCATTCTTGGAAGAAAACATGGAAATCTTCTCTATAATACTTACAGAATTTTTTACTACATATATGGAAATTGTATTTGTACAAAAACGGTCATTACATTTCAAGGAACATCTACTCTCTTATAACCTCAAGAACTACAAGTACTGCCATCAGCTTCAGCAGGATGAGAATATCAACTACTCCCTTAGTAGGTGCTGGCCGAAAGAATGTGACACTACTCTGTGCGAGCAACAAACTTATCAAAACCAACAAAACATAAGGATTGCAAGTGCTTCAGCATTCTGGTTGCAACTATATGTGCTTCAGCCCGCTGGAATTCAAAAGTTATCAGTCCCATCGTTCCACTGTTAACAGTCAACAGGAAGAAAGACCAGAAATCGTGCCCTTAGAAGAGGCACGGAAATATGCTAGTCTGCTACGGCCAATTTACTTAGACAAATTCTCAGTGTCTTAACTTAGCTAAACATAACTTCTTGAATAAATAAAATAATATATCCTCAAAGAAAGAAAAGGCAAGGGCAGGTAGTATTGACATAATGACAGTTTTAACTGCCAGGAGGAGGGATGTCTAACTCTGTAAGCATCTGTGGCCTCCTGCAAATTAGATAAAGTTGATAATTACATGCCATTATCAGATATACTGCCCTGAATAATTTTAGATTATTGTGAATGAAAACAGATAGGCACTATTTTATATAGCAGGAAATACAATTCATATTACTGCTTAAGTTTTGTGAATCATGTTACACTTTGTTCTTCTGAATTCCTCCTTGTTCAAGCTACTTTCCTGAACTACATGAATGACTAAATACTAAAACTGCTAGTAGGTATAACCACGATACTGCACGAATCCTCTCTCCAGCTATATATTTCTTCATTCTTTCTATCAAGCTGATGTTAAAATTGAAAGTGGCCCTGGACATGCATTTCTTCAGGAACTATTTAATGAGTTTAAACATCACCTAATGAGTTTAAAAGCAGATTATTAGAAGGAATTAGCTTGCACTGGGTGCAATGCAGAACAATTCATACAAAGAATGGATTCTAGAATGGACTGAAATAGACAAAATTGCTAAACTACCTAGCACAGTTGTACAGAGATAACAACTTTACCCTTTGGAGAATATCAGAGGATAGTTACCTGTTCAGATGAGTGCTGAGCACTGAAGCTTAACCTACTACCCTGTTGCTGTATTTTCACCGTGGGAGTCAAAAAGGATTTCTCCCACCAGAACAATGAAATGAACAATCTTACTTGGTTTTGTCTTACTCTGTATTTCTACTCAACATTAAGAATGGTTTGGCACCAAATTTGCTGAAATCCTGATTGTACCTAGTTTAAATTGACATGTGACGTGAGTTAAATTCATTTTCTGTGCTTTCAAGGGACACAGACTTTTTGTTTCTGTTTATTCAAACTGCTGTTGAAATTGGTTAATTAAAAGGATTTAAAAAATCTTAATACTCTAAACAGAGCAAACTGGTTCTGAATTATTAAGCAACATTTTAAATGCATTTAAATAACCTTAAGTGACTTAACTGACACCTGATCCTAAGCTCGGTCTCAGAAAAACAAAATGTGAAATACTGTAGAATCTTGGCTTACCAGGGCTTCCAGATACAGTAAATAAAAAGCTTAAGTCTCTAATGCAGTCTGCAAAAAGCATTCTCCCAAATACATAACTAATGTGCCACTTCAAGGAGAAATGAGCAGAAGAATTTGTACGCTGTAGCTTTGATTTTTTAGATGAAATTGGTAAGCTCAGTCTTTATGAGCTAATGAGATGGACTTGTGAGAGCATTCCAGGACCTTACCTTCTGATGAAAATCACAAAACTTCTACAAATGTACCATTAATCCCTATAGCACTCATTTGGGTGAATTTGTTCAGCACGTTTTAAGTACAGCTTCAACTAGATATGGTACATCTCAGCTTTTTTTCTATAGCATGATCAAGCGCCCAGTCCACAAGACATTAAAGAGTTACAGGAACACTTCTGCAGATCTCCACGGAAGGAAGTGAGAAACCGGTCATACAGAAGGTCTACAGAGTTCTGGGAGAAGACAGATCCTGCAGAAAGCAGGCTGAGATGATTTGTAAAATTAATGTTTGGGAAGGCTTTTGAGAGAAAGGGCCTTGATTAAAAAAAAATTGAAAGAGGAAGTTGACTGAGCATGCTAATATGCTCAGTGTAAGCTCTTTTCTGTTATAGTTGAATGCATTTTGAAGATTAAAGTGACTGCTGGAAGAAAAAGAACTATAATTCTAAAATCAGCACACAAATTCAAACAGCATATTCATTTACTTCCATAAAGCCTTTGCAGGTGCATTTAAGAATAAGGCAGAGAACTTGCACTGCTGCTTTTTGCTCAGAAAGATGTGCTTGCCAAACATTTTCAAATGTAGAGGAACAAATTACCTGCTGGCTCAGTCCACTAGTGTGGAATACCTTGCTGGTACGGTATGCAGTTCTGTCTTGGTTAAGGTACTGAGAAAGGAGGTGGTTAATATCTGATTTCAGTGCTAGTAGAAAGAACAACATAGTTATCGGGTCTTTGTCACTGACAAGTTGCTGCATGTGCTTAAATGCTTTGGAATGTCACTGCTGCTTTAAAAACTACAAGTAGTGTCTAGAAAAGGTTAATCTGTGTATTTACTCATGTGTAGAAGTTTGTATTTACAGTAGGGTTATGATACCAACTTTAAGTTAGCTAAGGATATCTGTGTAAGCAACTGGAACATAGAAGTAAGATGTAATGAATTTTTGTTTACCAAAGAAGTGAAAATACTTCAACAACAATGTATCAGGGCTGATGGCTTCGAAAAGCATATTTTGAAAAACAGGTAAAAATTCTTCTGACAAGTTTCCCACCAGAAAATGCTGATTTGCTTGAAGATAATCCCCTCCTTTAGATAAGCCAGACACTTCTGGGAGTGTGTATGTTATTGTAATATAGATTAGGAGAGAAGAAAGATCATTAACTTGAGATGTTTTCATCTAGCTGCAGTGAATGCTCCACAAAGGAATTCTGATAACTTCAAAACAATTTTTTTTCTTCCAAAAATGTTACAGTTTAAATACAGAAAGACAATTTAAATGTTATATTTTTTTTCTAGAGCACAAGCACTGCAAGTACTCTTCTTTTTTTTCCCACAGACTTCAATGGATGTCTGTGACACACATAGCAGAAGGGTCTTGTCAACTTACATTGCGTTTTTAAGAGGCCGTGTGCCACAAAGCCTAAGGTAACAAATGTAGTTAGCATGCTTTCAATGCATTCATCTTTTCTTTTCATTTTTTAAACAAACAAACAAAACTCTTCTCTCTGTGGACTAAAACAATTCCAGCTTTCCAAGTCTGTGGAACATGGCAGATGTCATTTATAGTTAGAAACCCCCTGGGGATTACTTTCTATCTGTTAGTTCTGGTGGTCATAATGGCAACCAGATTCATACACTGCCACTGAGTCAAATCAGCATGAATCATTTATGTGACTCCTCAGACATGGCACTATTAAGTCGGAATCATAGCAAAAAGATGACAGGGTCTTGCAACAGACCAACAGCTCAGTAGCCTGCCATAAAATTCTTTTTCCGCCTCAGTGTTTTCTCCCTTGTAGTTTCACAAATTTACTGAAAGTACCACCCCATTTTGAATTAGTGGCCTGTTTTCTTTTCCATTCCTTTTTTGATCGTTCTCATTTGAGCCATCCAATCAATTAATGGTGACAGGGATGCGATTATACACAGATACAGCCAGTCTAGACAGTGAGGTTTTAAACTGGAAAAATAAAAAAATAGAGTAATGTACTTATAGGTTTTTGCAGAAGTAAAATTGTACTAAGACAAATGTATTACAAGCAGAGAGCTACGACTTGCAGAATATTTTAAATACATGTGAACATTGTTTGGACTGTAAAAGATTCTTTTACTTCTGTTGAATAAACTGAATGATCTATAATACTGGAAACACAATTGACTTCTAATCTTTGGTTCCACTGGAAGCAACATCACATGCTTAAGGAGTAAAGTTAATTAGTGATTAATGACATTCCCTAAATGCTTCTTCTCAGTCTGACTGATTAAGATTCTCAATATAAGACAAGGTCGAAAAAAAGCTGCAAGTACTACAATCTTGTTTACAGAGTTATGCCAAAAATCTTCAGAAATCACATCCACTCCCAAGGTCCTAGCTTGTTAATGACATTATTTTCTTCCCCTTTTCAAGTACTTGTATTACTTGAAACAACTTACAAATCAGATGGTAAAGCAATAGGTTGATGTTACAAAACAGTACCATCACCATGCCGGTCAGAGCCCTGCTCCTGGTGAACTTCCTCCACTGGCAGTGATGAGAAAGAAAATGGAAAAGCAACTCAGATAATGAGCTCCTTTGATGAAAAATGGCTTTACCAGTCACCTCAAGATTTCCCCAGCCCAGAGCTGCCCCAAGTCATTTGCAGAACTGGGGGTAGTATGGCCAAAACCTGCTGTATTTCACCCATCACTGACTGGCTCAGTTTGTAGTCGACTCTGTATCACCCATTACCTTCACCTTTTATGCAGCACCTCCTGTTATCACTGCAGTTAGACCCACTGACTATTACCTTTGCTGTAAGGTAATGAATGACTAGATAAAAAGTGAAAGTTAAATTGCAGTAGAGTAATAGGCATATTTTGAGGGAAATCAAGTAACCAGCACATATATCCACTGACAAACCAACAGAACTGAATTTGCTTTTGTAAGCAGTATGCAGTATTGACTTTGAAAATCAGTCCCAAGCAAGCACATCATCAGAATTTGGAGGTAGGAAGCATAAATGATTACTTAGTTGTATGATGTAACAGGTGGATGAATAATTCATCACAGGGTACTGATTAGCTCAAAACCACTTATTACCTGACACTGAGCCTTCCTCCTGCTCATGGCACAAAACTGCAACAAAATGGCAAAAATAAAATGACCAGAAATACCAGCCTGTAACAGACCTAAACAGCATGCTACCACTGATGCTGTTTTCTATGAGATGGGAAGCAGGAGATGCTAGCTCACAGTCAGAGCTTACGGGCAGTTTTCATAAATGTGATCCACAAGTTGTTTGTTTCAGAAACTGAACACTTTTTTAAATGTCACTGGAAACAGATTTTGCAATGCAATTTGGTATGTAACGTGACAGCACTGTTAGGTTAGCATCTGGCTTGCTCACGACCATGGAGCTTGGCACTCTAACTTACACATGCACATCTTTTATCTTCTACCACCCTATAACGTACCGGTCCTCTAAACACGGACAACTCAGAAGCAGTAGTATTATTCCTGGAAGGTATATTTACTCACATCTCTCCTCGGAAAGGTGCCCAGAAGCTTGTATTCCTCCCAAGGATATCCCTTGGAAGCCACAAAATCAAAGACAACCTGCAGCTTGCTGCTGGCCAGGAAACGTCGCTCAAAGAATTCTCCGCTGGGCGTCCGAATACGCAGTTTGCTGACTGACTCGGTGCTTTCCTCTTTTGGTTCTGGAGGCAAAGACTGCTCAAGAGAAAGCCTGATAGCCTGAGGAAAAATAACCATTTAGGTTGCAATATTAACAACAGATGAAAAGGATAGAGAGCTTTTTGTTTAAGTCTTACAGAATTTCAAGATACACCACAGTGTTCCAGAGCCACAGTTTTGCTTTATATCTCAATGACAAAATTATTTCTATTCAGTCCTTAATAACAGCCCACCACACAACTAATAAAAATAAATCCTTTTTTATAACACATATTATTGGGTCTACTGTTAACGCACGAAAAAGATAAGAAGTAATTTAATCGTTTGGCAGAAAGCCTTGAAAAAGAGAGTAATTGTCAAGCAGCCAATTGCTTCCTTAATGGGTATAAATTGAAGGTAGTAAAAGTATTTCTTGAAATGCACTTGTTATCAAACTGCCTTCCTTGTAACAGAGACAAGGGCTCTTGGTGGCAGCTCAGAATAAGAAGAAACACATGTAGGAGATTTACTATAAACAAACTAAAACACTGCTAGACATAAAAAATATCACGAAGATGTATTAGATGTCTACAGTATATACAAAAATCAGAACAGTCAAAGAAGAAAACTGGCAGACAGACATAGGAGCATTAAGATTTGAAGACAGCAATTATTATTATTATTTGCAGGACAATTATTCCAAGCACAGGTGTGCACATCTTCTGAAACAACATGCATGCAACCAGGCAGCACTGCAATGATCAGGGCACATCACGTATCTAAAAATGCCTTCCTGCTGACACAAGATTTTAAGGGCAGAAATCAAGCCTATTCTTCGTTCCCTGCCTTCAGGACCTACATTAACACTTTGATCAGAGTATCAGTATGATACTCTGATACACGATCAGTAGAATTACAAAAAGAAAAAAAATAAAAATAAAAAATCAACAATCAAACACCACCACCACCAAAGATACCTAATTTCAGACTGCTGCAGTAGGTAAGCTTGATTTTCAGGGATACCAAGTGTTGTTGGCTCTCTTGGACAGATACTGATTTTTCTTACAAATTAGATCATACTTAGAAAGCAGTTTTGGTAGCTACCACCTTACTTAATGCAGCAGTTAATGAGAAACACAACCAATACAAAAAGCAGCATAACAATTCCTCCTCCAAAATGCACCTCTCCAAAACGAAGAGGCAGTCAGGTATTGATTCACCTCGATTTTCAAAGAACTTTCCTGATACACAATTGCTATTTGTGCCTTTGAAAATCTCCCCAAGGTCATTTAGTTACAGAAATTGAGGGAGGATGATTACGTTGAAAAGAAAGGAATGGGCAAGAGCAAGATGATGAAGCCTTTTAAATAGTCTACTTCTTACACACGAATCTCTAAGCAAATTATAGCTCAGTATAAATATTTATACATAGAACTTGAGTTCATTTTTGCTCATCTACTATGAGATTATATTTTAAATAGATTCTATTTTAATTTTCTCTCTCTCCACACTCAACCACCTGCTTACTGCCTTTCTGTTTTGACATTTCCCCACACAGTATAACAACAGATGCTACATTATTTACGGAACCCAGTCAATTATATTATAGAAAAATAAACAACAGTAGCTCATTAGAGCTCTTTTCTTTGTGCAAAGAATGCGTCGCTCCCCAAAGTAACCAGTCTCCCAGGCTTCAACGTGAAATGGCAATTTACAATGGATATTCTGTACCAGCAAATCAAGTCAGAAAACAATGATGAGATGGATCACATTAATAACTCTTGAATCTGAGCAAGCAATTCCAGTTTTGTTGATAAAAAGATGTTCGGTATGTGAATAGCTCAGTAGTCTGACTTTAAATATATGAACTGAACATAAAGGCACTTCTGTAAGTAAACACTGTTGCAGAACAATTCAGTATAAGTAATCTGTATACTTGAAAATGGGAGTGTTAGTAAACATTATTGTTAAAATCCCTTTTGTTCTACTAAGCAAACAGATCCTATTATTTTCATTACCGCAGCCTACATTAAAACAGGGAAGCCCACATCTGTTTTGATAACAGGGACTAGTTTTGCAGGCTTTATGTACGAAAACAGTTTTCAGAAGGGCAACGTGTTAGAAAAGGTTCAGGAGCAGATATACTAAAGCAGAGTGAATTATTGTTTCTATGCATACAAAATTACTTAAATAAATAAAACATACTTATCGTTTCAATGTGGTTATGGATTTCCCAGTAGTCTGTTACTGCTATAGTACTGATTTATTTCCAATTGCTATTAACCTCACAGAATGGCAGCCTTTTGATTACTCTTGGCAAAATTCTCACAGTCCAGTTCTGTGTGTTACCCATCCAGTTGTGTTTTATTTTTGATTCTTGGCTTATGTTAACAACAAGAGCTAAAAAACTCACCTGATACTGTAGGATAATAGGAGAAGTGAACTATATTTCTACCAAACCACTGAATACGATGGTTTTGACTGAATCTAGTATTTACAATGCAGAACTGTTTAAAAGGATTTTGAATGCTTAAGTGGTTCAGATTTTCTAATGCAATTATCTTGGTCAAAATATATATGCAAATGCATTGCTTATAAAGTTTGTTTATCGGGTTTATCTCAGGGAATAATAGATGCATTGGTAGCCAACTTTTTTCAGTTGTGTAATGCAATTTTTTCATACATCAGCAAAGTACACAAGACTGAAATGTCAAGTATGTATTTAAGTCTGGGAGGGGGGGGATGAGGAAGGCAGTGATTTATCAAGATTCTACTGGGCTTCAACTAAATGGAAAATTAAATGAGAATATAACACCAAATTTCAAATCTCCACCAGCGATGGGAGACAGAGCACAAAAGTTACATAAGCTCCACTAAAAAAAAAAAAGAACTCTCATATTTTATATAAATGAATAAATATTGAAAATATATATGTATGGTAATATTGAAACTATATTCAGGAAATACGTATTCAGTTGGGATGTTGATACAACTTTGTAGTCATTAGCAAATTCCTCACAAAATCATCAATGCCTAGAAGCCAAAGGACAACATTCAGTCAACTCTGCTTTCAGTCAATACATTTATGTGTATTGAAAATTTTATTCAAAGGTTTCAAAGTCCTTTTCAAATAGCTGTGTTTCATAGCAGCCCTGTAAGGACATCTATTTCAAGATCACTTCACAGAACAGCTGAAAATCCTCTAATGGAAGCCTGCTTCACCTTTCCTTTGAAATCTGGTGGGGCTTCAGGGGAAGAAACATGGCTGTAACACAGCCTTTTTTCTTCTCTCTCAAACAAATTTCTTCTCTTCTGTATTTGCCAGGAGTCAAAAAAGAGGAAGCTGCTAATATAAGTAAATCCACGTACATGGTAATTTATACCTGCAGCGTAAGCCTATGTTGTTTTACACATATATGTCATAAGAAATTAACAAAAATATTAATTTGAGGTTCACATTAAAAAGTACACTTTGAATTAAGGCTACAAAGTGTGTTGAATGAAAGCTGTGACCTCCAGAAGCGCCAAGAATCCAGAAAGCAGCGTGAAAAAGTAAAACAGCCCACCTCACGTTCTTCCTCCTGTTCTTTCCGAATCTGTTCCAAACGAAACTGCTCTGCCATTTCTCTCTCTTGTGCTTCCCTCTAATAAATAGAAACAAACAGTAATCACATATGTGCTCACTTTCCAGCATTCTGTTTAGTGGTGTCCATTAAGCTATATGAAAGCAAAGAAACTTCTTAACTGTTCTGTTGGAACAGGAATGGTTCATGGATGACTGACATATCTGCATAACATGAATAAAACCTTCATAGTCCTCTTGAAGCTTGTTAATGGAAAGTAATCTCAACTCAACTTCTGTCGTCAAGAATTTACCACGTTATTATGATTGTTTACATATATTTTGAAATCTCCATTTTGATTTGTGTAACCATTTCATTGCCACTTAAGGCAATTACAGCTCCTACAGCAAAGGTCTAATCTTAAAAAGCAGAACTGAAGTGAGGGAATCCTCTGCTGCACAGAGATTTCACCGCTTGTAAAGAGATTCATGTCCCAGCACTCCCACTGCCACTTTCTTCCACACACACCTTTGCTCTGTCAGCTTCGAGCGATATGCGGTATGCTTCATCCTGCTCCCTTTTCACATTTTCTCTGGCTTCACGTTCATCCTGGGGAAGAAGAAAATGAAAATGAAAACTAGCAGCACACAGTGACAACCGGGACACACATCTTTATGTTCACCGTTATTTTCTACCCTCAATGACTTAATAGAAGAATATTTGATATCTCACAGGGATGTCAGTCATGCAGCTGACCACTTGGCCTGCCTCGTAGTATGGAAGGGCGTTGTGCTGTTTAGAGAACAAGGCTGGATTTTAGCTTGCTTTCTGCTCCAACTGACAGCAGGCAAACGCTCGTCCTTCATGAGGATGCCTGCTCCCAGGTCCTTCCTTGGTAAAACTGTCCTCAGAAGGATCTGCCTAGGGTCATGGCTATTAAGCATCACCCACAGACCTCAATTCATACTGAATACAACAATGTGAAAGTAACAAGCTCTGCCCTGAAGTGTCTCAAACACACAGAGGCAGGCAGACAAGAACCATGAGGTTAGCATGCCAGCAAACCTAGCAAAGTATCTTATTAGCAAACAGTAAGAGATCATGTAGTAAGAGTAAGAGAACAAATAGTAAGAGATCATGAAAAATATGCCAATGACAAACTGAGGCATCATCCATACAGAGGAGGATCAAGATGCAGATATCCCTGAAAGCTGGAATAACTGCACCAGGGTGATATCTGACAAAGCAAAGTATGCAATCCATAGCTCTGTCCTCTGCTGCTGTAGCCATAGACAGAGCGTGCTGCTCTGTGCTTACTCTTCCCACATCCTATAATCCTTCCAGAGCCCTACAGAGGCTGCAGTGTTTCCTACAAAAATCAGTAACATTTAGCTGTAAAATTGCTGGTGGGCTCAGTGCTGTTGTCCAGAGTTAGCAGCAACACAGCACTTACACTGGGGCTTCAAAGAAATGAAAACCTACCACTCACTCCTTTTTGAAGCGTTATGGTAATCTTCCCATTCATCTGAAAGGACTGTTCCAAAGAAAGGAATCATTTTCCAATCCAATCCAATCAATTTGTTCCCAGAAACTTCTCTACTTGGCAAAAACTCCATGGAAGGAGAGTACATCAACTGTTATTGTCAGGTTATGCAATATGCCGGAATGTTCCTCAAATGAAACTCTTTAACATATTGGTGGTTAAGGACTTCTGAAGTTGCACATAACCATAAGAGAAAAGGATAAATTGCAGGAAAAAGTATACAGCCTCCATCTGGAAAGTAAGAAGGTCTTTCCAGAGGAAACTCTTCTTCTTTATAAAATAGGACCCAAAATTATTCTGCAATCAGTCTCTCCTAAATTTCACTCACAGAAGACAGAGAAACTCTGTTCAGCAGAGCTACAACATGAGTAGACTGAACTCTTCCAAAATGTTTTGTACTTTCTGTAAGCACACCGTAAGTTTATCTTAAAATGGTGGGAAGTAAAACTATCTTCTCAAACCAACTTACTGACAGAAGACTACTTGAGGCAATCTCCAGGGGATGAGCATTTAAAAAAATATTAAGAACTATTTTGGAGACAATCTGTTCAGCTTCCATGTTTTGCAACTTCGTCATAACCGAATTTCAAGAATCACACAAGTCCAGTAATGCCGGAGGGAAAACTGAAAGATCAGATGCAATTGTTGCAACTACAAGCTCTTTCTTTTGCCAAAGATTGCTAGCAATTAACATATATTACTTCAGTTTACCAAAAACAAACAAACAAAAAACCAACTCACCCTCTAATTGATGAGAAATTGCGTACCGGCTTTTATTCTGCATTATAGAAACTGTCTAGAAAACTCAAGAAGGTACTTGATATGAGCATGGGCTTCATTTACCTACAAGGATCTTCACTGAGCAATTTTTGAAATCAGTTTAAATTACATAATCTGGATGGCGCCTTCAAAATACACTGATGCTATAGTTTCTACCATAAGAGTATAAATATTAATTCCAGACATTAAAAAAACTACATACTTGTTTCCACCCTACTCATCATAATCATCATCATCCTAAAACTGGATTATGAAAAAGATGCCAGGAATGTGAAGAATTGCTATGCATGACTGCCCGCTCCTCACAAAAATATGTAAGCCACATCTAAAAGTACATGACTGTGCCACCAATCTTTACATTACATGGAAACAATACGCTTTTTACTGAAACACATCTCAGAAACACATCTGTAGGTAGAATAAACAGCACTGGAATTCCAACTTCCCTAGGAGAAAAGCAGATGTAACCAGCCATACGGAATGCAGTTCTGTGTTGCTGTGTTTTGCTGGCACCAACCCCCCCACAACTACAGTGATTGCAGCAAATGTATTCTCTGATTCAGAATCACACTTTGAAGGAATTTTAAACATCAGATGCTGTTCTTTTTGTAGTCTAGTTTCTTATTTTTGTCATTGCCTTTTCTGGAGAAACCACACAAAGCATAAGGATGACTCATGTTCACCAGAAAACATTTAACAAGATGATAATGGTGACAGAAAAAGCAGATCCAAATATTTTGCAAAGAATCTTTCATCGCACTAATGAAGAATGCCCACAAAAAAGAAAAAAATAGCAATAATAAAAACTCATGTCATATGTGTTACTCGCTAACAAAATGTGAGGTTTTTGCAACATCTACTGAACATCAGTAAATGCACTTCCACATTACTTTTGCAATGAATACTAATGACTATCTTCCATTTTCAAGAAATCAAGACATGAACAGACAAAGTCTTATCCTGGTCCACTTGAACTGCCTACAGCAGAAAAAGAGGCTATACTCATAGGTGGAAGAAAACAAGTCACTGAAACCATATGAGGATTACACTACAGCACACAGGACTATATCTTCTACCTCAAGAAAGCAGACAGCAGGAGTAGAGACTATTCAGTGATTAGTGTCAAACATTACAGAGGTATTGAAAGATTTCTACAGGCAAAGATACCACAAAAACAATGAGACTGCTCATCAAGATGACAACGTATGACCCAAGCATTCATAAAGAAGGTGAATGAAAGGTCCCTGCCTTCCCATTTTGACTGTGCACCACTAAAGCTGATATCCTCAATAAAGAGAATATGAATTTTTCCACAGAATGTATTCCTTAGTTATTAATTTGTTATAATGCACGTTAGAGATGTTAAATCACAACAACAAAAAAATAGTAAACACACATTCATGAGAGGGTTAAAATGGATCAGACCAAATATTCTTGAGTAGTATTCACAGCAACAAGACTAAGGATAAGAAGAAATACAGGATAACACTCTCCAATAATTATTTCTTACTCATTTTGTGAAGTCACCTCTAAAGCACCTAACAGCAGGCATTGCCAGATGTAGGAGGATGGAAAAGCTGAATTTCTGATTGCATTTAGGACAGCAACATCCTCTTCTCCTGCTGCTTATACAGGGAAAAAATACACAAGGATAAAAAAAGAAAAGACAGCTTTTTGGATGGGACATTTTGCTGGATATGTCAACCTTGGAAGTGCTGGGCTTTTTGTAGTTGTTGCTTGTAGGTAGGATTTAATGATTTAACCCCAGGTATTAGTTTTGCACCTGATTGGTTCCAAGGGAGATGCGCTACATTTTATTCCCCATTGCGATTTAGGATGAGTTTTATTGTGAAGTAAAGCCAGATAAAACAACTTGAAAAGATCAGTATGAGCAGAAGACATTTACCAGAGCATCAGTGAATAAATGGATGTTACAAAAGACAAAACGAAAAAGTTTATTCACAAATGCTGAATGTTCACCAGAAAGATGGCTCATCTCACTGAACCACTCCTGAAATTAAAAACTGCGAGTGCTTTAGGCTATTCATGGGAGCGTTAAGGAGAAACACCCCTTTGTCCAAACAAACCAGTTTAATAAAAGCATTAATTTGACTCACTGGAGATGACAGACTTGCACATTGTGTAACTTAAACATACACGATGGGGAATATGTAGAAGAAAAAAGTGTACACAAAGCACATGAGCCATATGGGGACGACAGAAACAAAGCAGAGGAAAGTTTCTGTGGTGGCAGAAGCAGAGGTGGGGAGGCAGATTCCTACCTGTTTGTATCAGCCCAATTCCAGATACTGATTTTTGTAATTTACCTCAAGTGATAAGAATGAAAACAAAAACAAAACCTTGTAGAAACAGACCTGCAGTTACTTTCCATGAGAAGTCATCCAGATGGTCTTGTGGATGACTACAGATGTGGGTTGTGTTGCAGGGAAAGCTGAGGTTTATTAAGAGAAGCAAAGCTAATATCCAGTGATTGCAGCCAGCAGCATGCACAGCTGAGAATCAATCTTAACTAAAAATACTTTCATTTTCTTTATTTTCACTGTCATTACTTTGCATTTTGTTCAAATTCAAAATGGCATGTAAACTCTTGAAGGCAGCAAATGTACCTGCTGGTGTACTGGTATGGCACACAACAGGAAACCAATTGCTGGAGCTTTGGGGTGCTATCATATTACAAATACAAAGTTGGAAAATTTATTCAAATAAATTTTTATTACTGTAGTTTAATAAGTTATAACTAGTAATAATTAGTAAATGTGCTAATTGGGTTTTCAAGAGGTTATATCACAGTCTTTGTTAGATACCTGTCATTACCATTATCTTCTTGTGCTTTGGAATTTAATGAATTTCATGTATTTATTCTCGTAGCCTCCTGTTGTGTGAATACTATGTACCACTGCTAGATGGGACAAAAAATATTAAAGGTATTGAAATGCCTAATTTCTAATGGTTCTAATTCAATTCCTAAACAGAAATGGCAGAGGTCCTCCTGCATTGCTGATGGAAGCATTTAGACTATCTTCTAACTGAAGAGCACAACTGCAAGAAAGGAGTGGAAAAAAACAACTGATCTGAAGCAGGAAATGACCATCAGATTGCAGTTTAGGAGAACACTCATGAGGGTTGCTCCTTTTGAGTTTCCTTTGTGGCTGCGAGATACAATTTTTAAAGAGGAAAGAAAAAAAAGTGTTGGAAGCCAGAACTGCTGTATCATCATTGCAGGGAAAAAAAGGAAATCTCTGATATTTGACAGCACAGAAGCAGAAAAGGATGACATGATATGAAGCTCCTTACTGCAAAAATTTATAAAAACAACACGTGGCCAGCAAATCCCTGCACTGTACAGACAGTTCTGAGATAGACACACTAGCAATATCTCTACAAATACCTGCAGTAGTGAAAAGGTGACTGATGTATGTTGCTATTTTGGGGTGGCTTTTTTCCATTTACATATTTTTAAAATCTCTATCCAGATATTAATCAGGAATGATATACATTTTTCTCATGCTGCAGCATCTTGGAAGAAAGAAACATCATCTAAGATCAGACAGCAAAAATTCAGACTTCGCACGTCTCCATTTTTCTACAGTTTATCTTCAGTAAGACTGTTTACGTCAATTTTTCCAGTTTAAAAATTCTTAAATAACTTTTACAGAGCGTGTCAGCTGCCAAAGTCTAAAGCAAATTGAAGCTTTTATTCGGATTTGTAAAAGTAAATTTTTCAAGCAATTCTAGGTATTTAAATTCCACCTTGAAGTCTTAATTTGAGAGCAGGAGTGCTAGTGTTGCATAACTACAGTACATACGATGAGAGACCTACTGTTACTTACAAGTGGACAAGTTGGACCAGCTGTGTAACAGTCAATGCTTTTACAGTAATAAATGTTGACAGCAAAAATAAAAAGAATGCATTACTGAGACATCATCAAATGAGCCTTGTCATTACATGGAAACTCCACCCTGTATAAGCTTGTCAAAAAGTGTTACTGTAATCCTTTGAGAAGCCTCCTCCTCAGGCAACAGAGAAAAATGCTTAGGATCAGCCCAGAACAGGTGTGTTGTACTGTGATGCCAGTGTTTAATCACGGATCTCTTTACATTAATCTCACACAGGAACTAACTTGGATCTACGTGAGCCCATCATGCAATGCTGAGGTGATTATTTAACTATCAAATTAGAGCAAGCAAGCAAACAGAATGTTTGCAAATGGACATTCCAGGGCGTACAATATTTTACAATTATAACTTTTCTTGTCAAAGTCCAGCAGCAGGTACTGACACTTAAGAGGAACTGATACCATGCACTCCTTTCAAAGTCAATCCCTGATATATATCAGTTCACACCTTGATCAACATTGGTGGAGGCCAGTTGTCTGCTTTGATACCCTCTTTCACTTGCAGAAGAAACTCTTTAGTGGCATTTATTTCCTCTTTGAAAAATTCCCCAACCCTGCTGCCCGAACAATAGTTAATGTACAAACATTTCTAGTGTGGCCTAGAGGAGTAGGAATGATTAGAAAAGGAAAGTATTTCTATTAGATGTACAAAATTATACCACTTGGAGCCTGAAACTCATAGAACTATTTCCCTGGGAGCTGGTAAACCACTGTTACTTTATATTAAATGCGTCTATTAACTTATCAGAATAATTTTGCATATGTAGCCTGAGGCTGGATCAGCAAATCCTGGACCTGACCACCCTGACAAGAGTGGGCCCATATTTGGCCAGGTGGCTTTGCTGCTGCTGTTGCCATTGACTCTACCATTTAATTATCCATTGGCCACTTCTTACCAAAAGTGCCACATTAGTACAACATCAGTACATTGTTGACCATGTTATTATTTGTAGCTCTTTACTATGGCAATCTAAGTACCAAACTTACAAAAACAGACAGTGTGGCAGCCAGACCACGTGTCTGGTACATCAACAGTGTGGCCCAAAAGAGGGAAGAGGTTTCTGAAATGTTATCTGGTCCACACAGATGTCACACGGCAAGCAATGGGCCCAGTGGTATCTGACTGGCTCAGAAGCCCTGGAGAGAAAAGGAAGAAGGGAAGATTTGTCCCACTTTAAGAAAGCTTGGGAGAGAGAACAGATGCCTAAATTTGGACCACCTGAACCTCAAGGCAAGCATGCTGGATTACTCTGACTACAAATACACATTTCAGTATTTTTTAACATATTTCTTTGGAGACTATGTAAGAAAAAACTCAACCAAACAGTACAGATAAACCCTTAAATCCAATCACTGCTTAAATGATGGAATGACACTATGGAAATACGTCCCATTTTGCCTAATTAAAATTGTGTGAGGCTAAATCAGTAAATTTTATTAACACATGGATGCAAAAGCATAGGATTTAGCTAGCCACACTATTACACCCAGTAACAAAATGACTCACTTTGCTGAGGTAAGTTAGTGACGGTGTTGTGGGCATCCAACCTACAACACCTTGGTGATCCACAAGCTGACTGCTAGGTGACACCTGAACAGCTACAACCAACATCACAACAAACACCTGTACCATTAGAAGGCTGTGGTAATAGTCATCCTGTACTGAAATAACCATCAGAGGGCACTGCAAAACATGCTGTGCTAAACAGAATTATGCAACAGCTCTCTTCGAACCTTTCATGGGCATGCAAGTTAAAAATCCAAAGTGGAGAAGTTCAGCTGTGTAAACTGACTCACTAATGCTTTCAGGCTGTTATTTACAAGTGTTTTCAGTTCAGTTTCTCTCTCACACACACTTTAGCTCACAGCAAAGCTATATAGATGACTTCTCTTTTTAAAGCACAAAAGAATTCTCAGCTTATCTCCTTGTGGTTTATGATGACTTACTGTTGCTATTAAGAAAACAGTAACAGAAACCGGACTCTGTATCCTGTTTGCTATTGCCATATTTGGGGAAAAAAACATGCACTAACTGCAACAAGAGCTTAAAAAAGAAAAGGTGATGATATCTGAATACTGTAAGTTGTCAAGTACAAGACTTAAAGAAAGCTACATGTCATGTTGCGAATCACAAAAAGCCTTTTCTTTCAGGTGAAAGCCTTCCACTGAGTACAGATTGCTTGCCAAATTCTCCTCTCTCTAGAATACCTATTACAGTCATTTTTCATCTTTAAATTTCTTGCTTCAAAAGCAAAAGTTTCTGAGATCACCTTTCCCATGTGCTTGTAACAAGTGAAGCCAAGTAAATATTCTATTTGTGTATAGAACTCACAGCACCTGAAGATCTGCCACCCCTTAAATTTATGAAGTTTTCCATTAGTTTTCTGACAGTCAAGGTGCGTTAGGAAAAACAAAATAAAACAATAATACTAAGCTAAACTTCTTACTGGGAAAGAAATGTCTATGGTCCCTCAGAGACAAGAAAACAAAAGGAAATATGAAAAAGAGACTACAGAAGACTTAGATGAAGACAGACTTTAGAAGAATATCTAACATTTTTCTGTTCTCCCTATAGGTAGAGCACTTAGAATAACAAGTCATGAGAATCACAGGATTGGAAGGGACCTTCTCCAAAGGAGACTCATTACTTCTCTGGGCAGTCTGTCCCAGTTTCTGTCACCCTCAAAGTAAAGAAGCTTTTCCTCATGTTCATATGGAACTTCCTGTCTTCCAGTTTGTGCCCATTTTCCCTTGTCCTGCCACTGGGCACTATCAAGAAGCATCTGACCCCATCCTTATGCCTCCCATCCTTTAGATAATTATAAGCATTATTAAAATCCCCTCTCAGTCTTCTCCAGGCTGAACAGTCCTAGGCTTCACAATCTTTCCCCGCACAGGAAATGCTCCAGACCCTTACCATCTTTGTGGCTCTCTGCTGGGCTCTTTCTAGAAGTTCCCTATCTTTCTTGAACTTAAGAGCCAAGAACTGGACAAAGTACTCCAAATGTGGCCTCATCAGGGTGGAGTAAAGGGGGAGGATCACCTCCCTCGACCTGCTGGCTATGTTCGTTTTAATACCCCCCCCAAGGATACCACTGGCCTTCTTGGTCACAAGGCAACTGCTGGCTCACGGCCAAACTGTTGTCCACCAGGTCATTCTCCACAGACAGAAGTACCTATCACACTGGGGACATGTATTATAGGCTGTCACTGTTCTTGGTCATCCAGGGAAGGGCTCCCAGCAACTCACAATGCAGAAGCCAGTTGCCAGTTCTCCATCACAACCTCAATGCTACCAAGCCTTCTCTTTCTTTAAGCTTTGTCTCCTTCATGCCCACATCCTTCTCAGCTGCAAACCCATGTGGTTTCATCCAGGATGGGATTATAAATAACTATCTCACTTGACTTTCACCTTTTTCTCTCCTCCACACGGATCTCCCCTGCTCTGGACAACTGTTCTGGTCCCCTATTCCTCTTTCTATTCCACTCCAGTTTCTATATCCTTCTTCACTCCTACTTCCTTTTATCTTTTATCTGTTCTTAAACCCCTTCCTTAGTATGTCCTTCTTTCCTTCTGCTTCCTTCCTTACTGCCAGCTTTTGAGTCTTTTTTAGAATTTTACCTTCTTTTTAAAGCATTAAAAAAATTAATCTATACCCAATGTATTGCTGCTAAAATGTAATAAAAGAATTCAATTATATCATGTCTTGGATTTTTGTTGTAATTCTCATATTAAAAGTTGTGTTCAGTATTAACAAAATCAAAGTCAATTTTCTTTAACAGTGATAGCATAAATAAAGGAGAAAAAATATTGTGCAGGTACCGTGCCTTCATATTATTATAACCATAATCAGAAAATCTCATACTAATAAGATAGAAGATTTAAATGTGAAGAATGTGTTTAGTGAATTATTGTCAGTCAACATCTATACAACAGGATAAGAATAATCTTGAATGGCAACACACCAATTATTATAAATTTCTAAGTACTTCATTACTTCAAAATGTCACTCTCAATTTACAGAGTTACAGATAATCATCTCTCAGCTGCACACCTCACTGTGTCTTCTTTGCACTCAAAACACTGTTTTTGAAAACTTGTGTCATCACTTACCCATTCTGCATTGTTCTGAATGGTGATTCTGCATTGGCATAGTTCTGGTTTTCAAGATGGCTTTTAAATCTCCCTTTAAACAAATACACTTCAGACGTATAAATCTATTTTTCCTTTCTACCTACAGCTTAATCTGGTCACTGGAAAAAAACCTGATTGCTGTTTCCTTCTATGAGCACATTCCACTGCAAAAGCAAAGAGTTACTCATGACTAATAATCAGAGAAAGGAAACGAACATGAAAATAACAGTAAACCAATAAGGAGGAAGTTTTCTTTTTGAAAGAGAGACCTCACTACATACACAAAAGAGACATTATTTTTATCTCAGGTATCAGAAGTGGCACATTAAAATGCGCCATACCCACCTTCATTGGCTAAAGAGACATTTGGTTATTTTTGCATCCCCAGGGATTTTTGGAAGCCAGTAGGCATCTGCAATAACTTTCAACTCTCACCTCATCCTTTATATCTTCCTGCTGCTGGGCACTGAAGATCTCCATTGCAGCCATCAGCCTCATCATTAGCTCATCTACTGTCGTGTTACCTAGCAACAAAGGAAGACCACTGAAATTCATAGCATTAAAGTTACTCAAAAATAAAAAAAAAGTCATCTTAGAATTAATCTGTAAGAAAGAGCCAGTTCAGAAAAGTCAGAAGAAATATCTCAAATATCTCAGTAGAATTATTTTAACTGAAAATTCAGAATTCTTTTTGCAAGCAAATGTTGATCGTAGGCTAAAATTTTGAGTGGTTCAAGTCTGAAATATTGGCTAATTTTTGCATGTTAGAGAGAAGTAGTACATCTATGGCTCCTTGCTATGATTTTCACAGGCTTAGAATTCTTGAATAAAACCAGGGCAATCCTAATCCCAACCCTCCTCATGTTTTTCTAGTAGTGTGTGTTCACTTTTCAGTAAGACTGAAATATTATTTTAACTCCCTACCAAGATGCACTCAGACTTTGGTTTCTCTTAGTCTCAAGACCAGACTGTACTTCAAAGCTATGACTATTTCTCTGTGAGAAATTCGCTGTAAGCTACTGGCATCTGCCAGCTTAAATAGTCTTTGGACACTGACGGAACAAAGCCATTAAGAGCTACATTTATACTGACGATGATGGTCAAAATTTTAAAAGAAGTACCCTAACTAGAAACAACAGTACCAATAAAGAAAACAAAACCATACCCATAGTTTCCAACCTCAGTAAAAAATAAAAAGCAAAAGCAACCTTTGGCAGCCTGCATTTCAATAAATGCCTTCAGGACTTAAGTTTCTGCATTGCTGTATCTCTTCTGCAAACAGTGCCTTCTCACCCTGCCCTGAAAGGCCCTCATTGTTCCCATTTCTAGCATTTGCTACCTTAACAGAAAATTTTATCCCAAGTGCTACAACACGCATGACTCCAGAGAATACCATTCATTTGTGGATAAATAGTTAAAAGATACCAATGTCCCAATTCGTGGGAAAGTAACAAGCACAGAACATTTGGGTTTGATAGAATTTGAATCCAGGGTTAAATTTATTTAAGGCTGTAACTGATTATCACTTCAGTGCTAGAGTTATTTAAATATACATAATTAAAACTTAGCGAATGCAATGAAATAATTTGAATCGTTTCTTAATATAAAACTACATTATTTTATGGCTCCGAGTCACCGATTTTCTCAGGCAGTTGAGTAATTCAAGACAGTAAGCACCAGTGACTTGAGTGGGATAATACAGGTGCTTCAAATTATACAAATGCTCAACAATGCTAAGGAGTTATAAAAACAAGAAAATTACTATGTTCTTTGTTATGATTTTTAAAATTTTTTTATTACTTTTTTAATAATTAATGGGCATACCATGAATCAGGGTTGTGCTGCACTTTGCACTAAAGAGACAAAAATCCATGCAAAATTAATTGTTTTGGCCACAGGAATGAGCACTGCAAATTCCTGAAGAAAATTACTAATCCCACATGCAGAAAGAAACAG
>JAOWBP010004015.1:19034602-19067102 GCA_028571105.1 Tragopan temminckii
ACAGATACACTGCCTGTAAAAAGCAGCATTACCCCTGGGTGAATTTCCCCAGAAAAATAAGGATATTAGAATAAGAACTTCTAGGTAAAAAGAATAAACAAAGACACAGTGTCATGAACACAACCTTGTGGAGGAAGAAGAAATGGGAGGTACCCATCCTGTGATGCATTTTAATTTGAAGAGTTACTGAGAACAGCTGAAGGGCGTTCCACACCTGAGTCACCTTACTGCCAGAAACAGGAGAACAGCAATGCTGGAGAGAACTGCTCATGTTCAACCAGAGAACTTAATTCATATGAAATTCTATTAGCAACTTACAGTTCTGATCCCGTTTGGGATCTCAACATCACAGGCAGGCCTGAAAAAGCAACTGATGTTCAAATATTATCCCACTACATGCAATTGGAGTGTGCACATTGACAAGGAGCTACTCACAGAACAGAATGATGCTGGTGCAACAAGAAAATCCCAGAGAAAATATTTTGAAAATTCAGGGATTCATCTGGTTACATGTTTGGAAAACTACAAGCAACTCCTGGTTTGGGAGATTTGGTTTCTACTTTTAAAAATAAAAAGCCTAAACTATATCATTCATGGCAAATTCAATCCGCAGCAACTGCAGGTTTCTTGGGTGTGATAAATTCACTTTCTGAATATCTTAAGAAAAGAAACAGTTACGAACATGTCTTCAAACACTTTCAATACCCACTTAAGAATTACTTTCAATATAAAGCAAGAGCTGTACCTTGTATTACATTCAATACTTCATTAGACGATCGTTTTCCCATAATAATAAGGAAAAGTGGAAACTGATCTGTCTTCTGAGTTCGAATTGTTTGGGCTACAACACTCCCGAAGTGTCTTGTGCACATTGTCAGAAACCTACACGGGGGAAAAAAACAGCAGTTAACACAGGGGAGTTGGTTTCGAAGTTACTGTTCAAAAAATACTTACGCTATTCAACAGTTTAATTGAGTGCCACTGCTTAACATGTAGGCTTCTGCATTCAATTCTAGAGTTCCTGATCCCTTTTTATGGTTAAATTATGAAAATATTTACAAATATGATAGACTACAGACTGCCTACATTGAATCAGTAACTAGGAGAGATGGTGATTTATTCAGTGGAGAATCCCATTTTCTGTTACAGTGCTCTGCAAGCTATAACACAAAACCAATCCCCCCCAAGAAAGATCATGCTAAATGAATTGTTAAAAACTTCTAAAGAAGAACTAAGATATTACCTAGTAAACATGAGGAAGTATCAAAACAGTACAATTTCATATGAAAGCGTAATTTAAGAAAACGTTCTTATCAGTCAGAGAATTAAAGGGTGCTTCAAAATTGTCTTTTCTTTTGTACCAGTGCCCTGTCAGTGACACACTTAGCAGTGTGGTCTAAAAACAATAATTCTAAGCTTTCGACCAAAAAAGCTCTTGGATATTAGCATACAGAAGTCTAGCATTAGTATTCTTAACACGATCTTGAATAAATGAAAAAACTGATAAAGCTTTTCTCTTCCATTAGAGGACTGTTTGAAATTAGCATTTCTTTCAAGAGAAAAGGGTAGCTTATGATATGTTTTCAGATCTGATGGTAAAAAGTAAATGTCATAATAATAATGAATTATGAAAGACCAAATGCAAATATAGAATGCTTTAATAAGATCCAATTTAATAAAGTCTGTAAAAATAATGGACTTTTAATAACACGGGTCACAAAAGGCAAAACAGTGGAAATTCTGAGGACTAGCCACTGGTACAGGCTTATTAATTCTTAATTATGTTCATGAAAGGCAACTTAAATCGTGTGTTTTCTTATGCCTTATGATAATATTTTAGGTAACAACTACTCGGAAATGTATGCTCTAACTGAAGAGCAAAGTCCTGTTGTCACATGCATTAGAAGCCAAATCTATTTGAAAAGACAGACTACATTAAAATGTCAAGCACTCTAAGTCATTTCTTCTCAAAAGATACTGAAAAGATTCAAAAAGGTATATTTTTTTAATCAACATCTATTAAACCTAATAAAATCTCTAAAAACTGAGAAGCCTCCTGAGTACAACACTGGGCTTCTCTGAGGCACTGGAAGTATAAAATACCCTTCTGACTTCATTCTGAAGCACAACTATGACCGCAGGACAGCCCAATCCAGTGGGTGGCAACCCTGCCCGTTGAAGGAGGGTTGGAACAAGACGGGCTTTAAGGTCCCTCCCAGCCCAATCCATTCTGTGAGTCTATGATTCTATGAAGCAGGGGTAGCCAGCAAGTACTTCAAGGCTGTGAACGTCACTGGCAGATATGACTTCACGTGCCCACTGAACTAAAACATAGGAAAGCCAATAAGAAATGTATGGGTAGTTTGGAGATGTAAAGCTGAATGAAGAGATAACACCAGCAACCTCCAGCACCTGCACTGCATGACTGCTGTTCAGCAGGAACCACTCACACACCGTAGCAGGGCAGTGCTATGTGAGTGCTGAGCTATTTCTCATAACATCTCCTCCTTTCTACTACATGGGTAGGAATGGAACTTTCATTCATGATCACCTTTCCATTTGTCTAATGCCTTTTAACAGATTTTGCAACTACTTAATTAATTCTGCCTTTTTTTTTTTTCTTTTCAGCCTTTCCCAATTCTGTAATTGCTGACCTTTTTACTTGCTCCCATACTTGTATCTAGCAAAAAATCTACTTTGTACTAATATTTACTATCTTCAGAAATACGTGAATAGGACCAAAACAATTTGTGACAGCCTGCAAGAGAGCTCTCATGTTTGTTACATCTTGTACAAAAGTTTCCCAGATGAGACCATTTCCTAACAGCTAATATAGCACAAATGATACTGAAATATACTCCTGGCATTACATTTTCATGTAATTCCATCATAAAATGCAATTTAATATTACTTTAAAAAAGCTTCCAGAGTGACAATTACAGAAAAATAACAGCTTCAAAATTCCACTGAAAAAAGTTTTAAATATTACTGAGCCTCAAAAGCAAAGGGAACATTTGTTACATCTCCAGTCTATGGTCTATAGTAGCTCCTGATCATGGATATGTTGCACAGAGCTTTGCAAACACATGGATTTAGCAATAATGTGGTTCTTATGAGAACATGCAGCTTTAATTTTTAAGAATAAAAATGGCCACTTTTGGCCAAAGTGCTCATTGTCCAAAGTGTTATCTCAGACCTCGAGACTTTTTGATCTCTGGGAAGCTTTTGATCTCTATGAGACTTCCAAATACCTTAATGGGGAGGAATCAAGTGAATGTGGCCAGGCTCTTATGGGTGGTGCCCAGAGATTGGCCAAAAGGCAATGGGCACAAACTGGAACACAGGTAGTTCCATATAAACATGAGGAAAGACTTCTTTACAGCGATGGTAACTTCTTCCAAAACATTTATTCCCTGTCAGCCTGAAATGGTGTCAGCTCACAATTCAGATGACACTGGGTGGAAAAAGGGGGCTTTATTTACAGGCAGGTGCTTCCCAAGGCTAACCTTACTTTTTAGAAACTTCAAAACTTCAGAAATGGCTTGAAAAAGCTGAGATTTCTTTTTTTGAGCATGAGGAAAACAATGATGAATATTAAACATGCAATGTTCCTGATTATTTTTAATAATAATTATATATTGTGCAAAATCAACATAAAACTCATTAAAATGTTAATGTAAAAATAACATTTTTGTATAAGGTATTTACATTTTAAAAAAAGTAAAAGTTGAGGTCAGGAAATGGTATATTTAAATAAGCTTGCTATCAGTTGTTATGATACAGAGTTAATGTCTTACCCACACTGGGGGGGTCACAGCTGTTGACTCAAATACAAAGGATGATAAGCAACAGACACAAGGTATGGTCTAAAGCAGCCTGATTCAAATGGTGTGGATATTCTCTTTAGTATCCATAAGCAAAACATCCAGGGATTCAGATGTAAAAAACATGATTTTATCCACTTTTTCTTTACGCAAAAGTAAATGAGTGGATTATCTAACTCTTCATACAGCATGGAAGATCTAATTTCATCCTGCCAGGTTCACACAGATTAGGTACATACCTTATAACCTGTTCAGTCTAAAATACATCTAGCTAGAAACTCATTAATCCATCCGTTCAGGTATCAGGAAAAATTACTGGTAAAAGTATAAATGAAATGTATCTGCATCCCTTGCTCAAACACTGTGCTAAAAATGGAAACCTAAGGATGCACAGTGGTTGTTTTGATCACTCTGTTGTAAAGAAAGACACATATGATGATTTGCTAAGGAATATCTAAGACTGTTACTTAGCTCTACCAATAAGCTAGCTAAAAACAGAGTTTATATACGGTAGTGAAGTGGGAAAAGCTACAAGTACACTAGGAGTCTATAAAACAATAATCTTCAGAAATCAGAGAAACAACGTGATAAATGCAATTCAACACAGCCACTGAAACTCTCTAAGCAAAAGAGCTCCACAAATACAGAGTAAGAATTAAGTAGATAGGGAGGAAGAAAATTCACAATGTGAAGACGACACTGGGGTGAATAATCAGAAGCATGGTCTGCATAACATAAATAAAATAATCCTCTTTCTGTATTTAATACTAAGAAAGCAGTTTTAGGCACAGTACACCAGTAAAAACCAGAGCGTACCGAGATTTAATTGTCACCAATTGTTGTAAGATAAACTCAGGTTAAATATTAGTGAGAACTGCCTGAAGGCAGTGAAAGCCAAGTACTGGAACTACTCAAGAAGAGCTGCTGAGAAATCTTCCTCACACCAAAGATGAGATCTGACAGCCATGGGTCAGGAATGACGCAGTACACTTGAGCCTTCTGGCCAGGTATGGACTAAACAGTGCTATCTGCAGCCCTCTGACACCTGCTGACAGTCAGAGTGGTAACAAAGAGCAGGGCAGAGAACTCAAAGCAGAATCATTTTAACCCGAGGAGGACAGACACCCGCACTTCTACAGAGAGCTTTGTCCCCACCAGGTGCTCTGCAGTACCAAGGAGATTCAGCCATGCCTTCCAGTTTTTTTAGTACAAATTCTGACTCTGCCAGCTGAATGACTTCTTCTGACGGTTGTTTTAGATGCCCTCATAGACACAGCTCAGTTTCTCTAGAGCTCCCGTTCCACCTGGCATTAGACTTCAGTGGCGCAACTGTGGAATCCTGTGTTTAAACGGACCTGTGAATGAGTTCTTTCTTCCATTTCAAGGCAGCTCAACAGGTCTGCCTTGTCTACACATTCTTCTGCCTTCAGTTCTTACACAGGATGGTACAGAAGCTGATTCCTTCCCATTTTCTGTTCAAGAAGTACAACGCACCACAGTTTGAATACAGCAGGACAGAACTTGCTTTAGGATTTGTTTTTATAATGGGAACTTAAAATATACACTTGCAAATGTATCCATAGTTCCTGGAGTTTCAGTACTTTTTTTTCAGATGACCTTAAAGCATTTTCACAAGTTCATAAAATGACACAGTAAAAACTTCAATCAAGTAAACAGAGAGACCACTTCCTATTTATAGCTGAATATTATGGAGACGTCCATATCTTCCTAATCACAATCAAATTAAAATGCATTCTATATTCTATACTGCCTTGTAGTTTTCCAAATTTGGGCATTTTTAGATTAGTACCATGGAATTACCTTGAAGTATATAAATATTTAAAGAAGGATAGTTTACCTTTTCTAGCGGACATACAATAAACAGTTTAACCATCATCTATATACAGGCTGTTTTGTTCTCTGTCTAAAGAGACAATCACCTTTTATCCTTTTCCTTTTTTCTTCATTTCAGTGCTATTAGGAAACTATTCACAAGTGCAACCCTGAACAATACTATGCAGTAATTATGACTAGATGACAAAGAGATGTGAACAATTACTGAGCCCATTTTGAAACCCTACACTAATAAAGTCATTAGATGCTGCCCTTGCCATGAGCCTTCTAAAAGCTTCTGAAGTTACAAGAACACACGGCATTGTTCGTTAGGACAATTGCTGTTGGCAGAACGCAAACCTTGAGTTAAACCATGCTGCAAATTGATCTTGACATTCTGTTAAGACCGCCACTAAAATCAAAAGCAAAGGAGAAAAGGAGAAAATGAGCGGGTGGGATGTAATCATGGAACAGAAGGGTTCCCTCCTCACCTTCTTTCCTCTTCCTCCTCAAAACAAACCATACAGAAAATAACAAACTCGCCTGGTGTTTGCGAGCCTTTATTTTTAAAACATTAATTAGACTTTTGACCTGTTTTCATGGACTCACACCGTATTGCTATTAAAGTAAATTAAATATTACAAAATACACTAGATAAGGTTTTCACACTGTTCTGTGAAACCTGTTAAGGATTTGATACCCAAAGAACAAGTCAACAGTTTTGCAAGCAACATACACAGCATCTATGGCCACTCATCAGGAGGCAGCGAGAAATTAACTCACCAAATCCTGCACTGTCAGACCCCACACCTGCAATATATTTGCTGAAGGATCTAATAGGATTGGGGAGCTAGAGCAGTATGGTCAACTGGTCTTCATCCAGGCATGCATCATTCAGTAGGTTAGTATCAAGGGTCAGCAGCTGTGAATATGGCTAATTACCTGATGACGGAAATTGCAGGTGAAGACAACATGCTGCTGAGAAGCACTTTGGTCAATTAACTCTTTCCTAAGCTTAAACAAAATGAAAAACTATCATTTGAACATTAAAACTAACAAGTACCTGTCAGCAGAGCTGAGAAAAGTTGGCAACACCTTGAAATACAGCACCCAAGGGCAAAGACAGCAAAAGCTGAAAAGCTGCTACCGACATTTGAGGTGCTGTTTTATGGTTTGGGCATTGCTTTGCTCAGCAAACATGTACTTTGGAAACCTGTTAATATTATGCATAAGCTATATTTGTAAATGCTCTGTGTACAAGCATAAAAGCATGTGTGCAGGTTGTAGGTATACGTGTATTTATGAATATTCATTATATACATATATTTATACCCAGTACATGTATTACGTTAATATATATTAATGAATTAACAAAAGTAGTTACACATGTGCTTGCACACATATATACACACATACGCCCACTATACACACACAAACACAAAATTATTTCCTAATAACGGTGTTTAGACAACTCTCTGAAGACCTAGGATGCCAGAACTACAGATGCTCACGTCTGGCCCTGCAGCTGAGCTCTCCCAGAAACTCTATGGAAACTCAAGGCAGCACTCAGCCCATGCAATGCCCCAGTGCAGCTGGTAGGCTGCTGCACCCTGGCCCAAAGTGCTACTATGGGCAGGCACTACTACTACTGCAGACACTACTACTACTACTACTAACTGCATTTCTGCTGCTTGAGAGTGGCACAGTAGCAAATCTTCATGTGGCAAGCCAAAGAGTGATTGTTAAGCTCAAGGTTCATCCTCACTTGAACGGAGTACAAGAACGTAAGTAAAAGTTATGTCTGTAGCTTACACTTTTCCCTTTAGAGTCTCAAAAAGCTGAAGTATAAATACTTCTAAAGAAGTCCATCTACAGGACTGAAAACCTGTCTCAGTACTCACACTGAAGTGTTGCTAATTATGAGTACAAATAAAGTTGACTCGATTCCTCCTGCTTTCCCATGCTGGCTTGGCTCTAATGCCACTCTACCAGAACCAATAAGTAGCTTTTGGGTTACATTAATTTGCAGAAAACATGAAAAAAACCAACAATAACAGTTCCTCTTGTTGTTTTCTCACCCTTCAAACAAAGCTATGTGCAACCATATTTGCTGGGAAACAGAACAGAGTACTCTGAGAGCACTGTCATTATGCCGCGTAATCAAGTGTAGTAATTAAACGAAGGTACTGCATACTTATTTATGGGAATGCCTAAAGTGCATTGGCACTCTCCAAAGAGGGACAGAAGCATCATACACCCTCTAAAGAAATCACAGGAGTAGGATGCGATACTAAGCACAAATGATAAATTATTCCAATTCAAGCCAGCCTGCCTTACTCACCCCTTAGTATTTTTTGACCTCACTGTTAATATGACAGTTTCTTTGCTGTTGTTAATAGAAAGCAAAAAAAAAAAAGAAGGCTTAAAACCCTATCGTACTACACAATCGGTGACCAGATTCATTGAGAATAGCTATAAAGACTTAAACAAGCCCTTTATTTTGTGTTTTAAGAAGTGTCATAAGGAGTTAATAGGACACAGCTGTACAGGCTCTTTCTAATAAGCAGCTTCTGTCGCTTTGGTCACCACAGGTGTCTCTGTAACCTGCAAACTCTTATTACTAGTGTATCAAAGTTGTGCTACTTAATAGATTTCTTTAGTAAAACACAACAAAGCAATTACATGGCTGTTGATCGTCAGTCATAAAAAAACCCCTCAAACACAGTTTTTCAAAAGAAACTACACTGCAATTTTTTGTCATTGTAAAATAAAAGAAACTAGAGAATTAAATAGAAAACCAAACAATAGAACAGCAGGTAGTCAGCTGAACTTAGCCACTACAGATGGTTTAGAAATAGTGTTTCCTTCTACACCAAGTTGTGGGATAAAAGAAAAGGAGGAGGCTCCTTACTGCCAATGAATGGCAATACCAAAAGACTTAAGCAAGTTTCCCGTCTATGTATTTGGGCCCATGAAAGACTCTAGATGTTTCTTCTTCCTCTATTTCCTGTTTGTTTTTTTTCCAACAATCTAACTTTCTCTAGAATACATTAAACTAGGATCATAATCACAGATTCATACAGCGACAAAACGCAGATCTAATGAGGAATTCCTATGAAACATAAGAGTCATTTACAAAGCACACTGTTAGACAAGGAGATTGTTCTGTTCTCCCTTGCCAACTTAATGTAAAGAAATATTAGCTATAATTTAAATATTTAAGAGTATGAATAGCAATAGCCAATTTCTAGCAAATCACAAGGAAAATAAACAAAGATATACTTTTAATTATTCATTAATCAGTGGAATTGTGTAAAAAATTGCATCTTTATCCCAGGCCAAAGAACTGCTGCATCTTTTGTTCCCATGATAGAATAATTATCACAATACAGTAATATATGTGAAGCATTATCCGAGTAGCCTTCTGCGTAAGCAATGGTGATGAAACAGCAGCCAAGTCAGAAAACCAGACAGGCCCAATTTCTAGAAATAGTCATAAAATTGGTATTTTCAACAGTTTATGATCAACTGCTAAATAACTGAAGGAGAGAAATGCACTAAGATACGAAAATTTGTTGGTAACACCCCAAAAAAAGTAGAAGGAAGTAAAAGGAAGTGTGATCTACGATTTTTTAGCTCCTTTACACTGCAGTAGCATGAAGGCCTAAGATACAGGTCAGGTTTTCACGTACAGTTTGTATTAAAACTTATACAAACACCACCAATGGAATGTTCTGGAAGTAACTTGGAGTTCAAAAAAATTCTGTATGATTTGTAAGCTTTAATTTCTTTTTCTAATCTCTTTTTAATATGTATTTACCAAATTAATGTTATTTTTACACAAAGCAAGACTTTCACTAGTAAAAGTAGTGATTCCAAAGCAGTACCCAGACAGTCCTACATATGCAGTAGTAGTGTAGTATATACCTGCACTACAAAACACGTTGAAGAAATGGTTCCAGCACTATGCTTGCAGAATAAACTCTGAAACAATAAAAGGAACTGATTTATTGAACTATTTTTCCTATTCAGGAATAAGTCAACTTGTAATGAAAACAAGGAAGGTTCAATTCCCAGTGCATATCAGACAGCACGATTTCACTGATCAGCTATGAACAAGCAAGGTTTTAATTCAAATAAATACCAAGCAACAAGACATTTGATACACAGAGGTGACACAGAGATAAGCTTCTCCACTTACAGTCCAAAGAGCCTTACCTTGCTCTGTTTGCTTCTTTTGTCATGTCCCACGCCCAGGTTATGAAGTTCTGACTCAGATATGAGACAATAGATTCAGCACACAGCATTTGCGAGCAAAAGACGTTGGTTAGTACACTTTCATCATGGTGGAGGTAGATAGCAAGAAGCTTTCTCTGAAAAGACATGAGAAAAGATTGAACAGAGAAAATTTCCTCACTGTTTAGTAAAATAAAGTTACCGTTGCAAATTTGTACATCAGTGCACCCAGTGGCATTTACTGAAGGTGCTGAGTACCTCCAAGTGCACACACTAAAAAAAACACCAATAGATTTCAACGCAAACTGTCCATCCCTCTTCCTAATACTTTTATTTCAGGTACCGCAATATAAACTTTGAACATGGAAAACAACACTTCAATACAGAAGCAAAAATTTCATTAAAAGACTTAGCTTAAAAAATGTGTGAACTTTTTTGGCTTGCTGTCCAATAAAGATAACACTTGGAACAATTCCCAATGAATACACCCCTTAACACAGCAAAGTCTAAGATTCTAAACAAACGCAATTATACACAACCTTAAAAAAATGACAGTGTATTATTATCACCCTATCTGTAGCCAAACAAAAGAGGAAATCAAGTAACTGCAGAACTGTCCGCAGTCCCAGGGCCTGTGATGCTGCATGCTGGATGTTTTGGCAGCTCTCCATGCAGTCGTTATGGTGTGGGGAGGCCTAAGGCACATCCACCTCTCACCTACTTTGTAAGTCCGTGTGCAGTTAAAAGGCCACACACCAGTCTGGATGGCTACATCTCCGAGCAGAGGAGGAAGGCGTCTGTCCTAGCACTGCAAGCATGTAGGACAAGTAAAGGAAGCACCTTCAGGATCACAGAATATCCTCTGCCCTGGGCTGATCAAACCAAGGGACCACAGCTGCTCCTCACAAGCCATGACTTCTAGAGATGAGTAACAGATCAAATGAGAGAATCCCACTCTGCATTTCTGAGCTCTGACATATCTCATCATAGTTGCTATGGCATAAAGACAAGATGCTGAAGATGGTGCTTGTGTCTCTCAAAACCAGAAAAACTTTGCCTTACTTTTTCTGAAATCCCATCAAGTAATATTTGAATGTCACAGGCAGCAGCATACAGCTGTGCTGTGTCCCCATGAGACTTTCTGGAAATGGAGTCTATGTGTACACGAGACAAGAATGCAAATTTAGAAAAATATAGGAAAACTATAAACTAGTAAAGGATCACAATCCCATATGTGGTAATCAATCAATTACAAATAGCATTGAGAAAACTACAATGTTCCACTCACAGCCACCACCATATTTTAAAATCTTACTTGAAAATACTTTCTTAGGCCATCTAGTGAATGGTATTTTCAGACTTTTATTTAAAGGTCATTTGAAATCTCTTCATTATAAGTAAGACTGATATGGCAAAACATGGGAGGCAATTTTGAGACAAATTTCCTATTTTAAAAAAACTTGAAAGCTACAACCTCAAAGACTAGCTTTGGATAAAATCTAATGGCTGTTTATAAAAAGAAGAATACACTTGAACATTAGACTTTGGGAAAAGGATTAGCAATTTGCATTAATGTTTGTCTAATTTAATTTAAATGTTCTTCAGAACCAAGTACACATGTGCCAAGAAGGGCCATTAATGAGCCCAACATGCAGAGATCCATACAAGAGCAGCCAACAATGTTGACTGAAACTAAACTTGAAAATCCAGGGCACTAATGCACAATATCAAGCAATAAAACAGCATTTCTGTGGTGATATTTAATTTAAAAAGAAGAAAGAGGCAGGGGAAGATCAGGCACTGTCTGTTTCTGAGGATCAGCCATTCTGCATTTCAAAGCGTCGATCCCTGCAATATCCAGGTTACTGTGCTAGAATCTCGACTATTATATAGCACTTGTAAGAGAGGGAGGGCAAAGATGTGTTTACTCAGTGATTAGGGCCTTAGAATAAGCCTCTAGCTCCTAGAGAGACAGCTCACCACTTATTCATTTGGACCAATTCACAAAGCCTAGAAAGATTAAACATCCATGCTGAGAAGACAAGCAAATGCAGACGGTGAAAAAGAAATAAAAATTCTTTAAAAACTCTGAGATGACTTCATTATTTTTTCCACAAGGAAACTTTAGGAAAGTGTTTAGTTAGAGAAAAACCCATATTGACCTCTCTCTAAACCCTTAATCTTTCCTTTGTGGTGGCACTGCTTTGTGGTAAGCGGATGGCTTTGCTCTCCTCTTTTCACGGGGAGCGGGTAGAAAAAAAGGCTCTTGAGAAACACTTTTAGTTCCAAAGAAACAACCCCATGAAACTGTTAAATATGAGATTCCATACAACTGAATGTTTCAAAATATGTACAGTTTTAGGTTCAAAGATTTAGGGACAAATTTTAGTAAACAAAACAGGCACATACACAATAGATGTTTACACTGAGCTACTTTACAAGTGAATGTAATTTGTGTTACATCAGTAAACCTTGTCAGGCAAAGACGAAACTCCATCACATATAAAGATCGTACTCGTTTCTGACAATGTGTCCAAAAAGTTAAGGTTGGGCACAGGCATAGTGCTAGGACAAATGAAAGGTGGGAGCTGGAAGAACAGAGCACTGAAACATTGTTTTGAAAAATCTCTATAGAAGGTATTTTGTTCTTGGAAAATGTGTTATTGCAAAAGGCTCGGAATTGATTTTTGGAAGGGGAGTGAGGCTTTTCTTTTTAACCCATGGTAATACATATTTGTAAGGAGATTTTTGTTGATTTTTGAAAAAAAAAAAACAGACTAAATTCTAAGATTTTAAGATGACTAATGTAGGGAATTTGTTAGTCAATACAAATAAAATGGGCTTATTAAACTGTTGAACAGTCCTGACTTCTGGGAAGGAAGTCTATTAATGCAGCACCAGACTGCTCTGTGTTGGGTTTCTCAAAAATACAGAGACTTGTGGGCTGCATACAGAGCACAGTTTTTTTCCCATGGTGAAAAGTTGTTGTTAGTCCTCAGGTGTGGCATACTGAAAAGGTTTTATGTACAAAGTATCTGATGCACTTTAAGAGTTAAGCCATCAAGAGATTTATTTTTCAGCAATACTGCCAAAAGGGTCAGCAAAACCACAGTTTCCTCCAAGTTATATGTAGTAAAATAACAGACATATCTGCACATCTTTAATCCTTCAAAGCGTACAGATGATTCACCTACGTAAGGTGATCTTGGAGATTACAGGATCAGCTTTCTTGGGCAACACTACTTTATCAAATGCCAGTTTTTTACCTAAGCAAAATGCAAACCTTCTGCAATGCCAAGGCAATACACCTTAGAATGTATTCTACTTTGAGAAAAGATCAAAGCAGGAATAAGGCAGACAGATTTATTTATGGGAGGTCTTGTCTCTGTATTACACAAAACAGAACAGAACTTGCTGAAGCCAGCTTTTAGTGCTGTAAAGACAATCAGAGCTAAACTGTACCCCTACATGTTCCTACTGAGACGATCCCTCTAGTCTATTGATCTTGTCTTTTGCATTATACATGACATAGGACATTCCTAAATAACTTCCAAATTTAATTTTCTATCTTTCAGTAAAACTATCAGTAAAGAAAAACACATGGAAAGCTGCTCAAGTGGCTAACCACTCTCCCAAGTAAAGGTGTGTTTTATTTCAGACCTGATTTAGTCTACTTCCACGTTCCAACTATTTAATCCTATTATACTGTTCTGTTTCAATCAATTGAACTCGTAGTGATAGCTTACATAATGCAAAGATAAAGCAATAATTAAAAATAAATTTAAATACAAACTACAAATCATAAACTTTGAAAGAGGAGAAAATGTGAAGTGTGGCAGACATTTCAATAAAGTTGAATATCAAGCACAGAGAGTGTTGAAGAGATACCCATTCTCAGCACTGACCTTTCTGATAGGAACAATGAAGCAGAATAAAGGGTGTGCAGGCACACAATGAGATTACGAAGCTGGTATGCTGTAGCAAAAGTTTCTAAATGGTAATTATCTACAAGTTCAAAATTAACTTAAGGATGAAAGGATAGAACTGCTAACAAATACATCAGGCTAGACTGGAAAGTATGAATGAATTTAAGGTGCAGAGGCCGGTGCTTCCTTAGTATAGACAACCTCAGGAGAGTCTACTTCAAGGGTCCTAATGGTAAGCATTAGCTGAAATAATAAGGGACATCTTTCTGAATACCACAGATAAAAATTATACTGCAGAAAACTCTGCATGAAGGAATATTCAAGCTAAAACCAAAATAAAATAGAAGAAGAAAAGAAAAAGAAAAGAAAAAAAGGTTTTATTTGAACATGCCAAATCACAGAAAGAGCATACTTTCTTCCAGGTATTCAGGAAATTAAGTACTCATATGTGAGAGGAATGGTTCTGCCACTAAATTGAACCTAGAAGACAGAATTCAAAGAGAAGAAAAACACGCTTCATTTTCAGTATGCAGGAGTATATATTGAGGTGACAATACCAATCTGTGCTAAGAGAGATGTTTCACATATTTATTAAAAGTCAGTAGACAGAAAGGTTGAGAGAGGGGCAGGAGGTGATCTGACAGGTATATAAAGATAAGAGCTATTGAAAAGGCAAAGCAGATGTATTTATCCTTTCTCAAAAGAGTAGCAACCACCTATATAATGAAAAGGTAAACAAAATTCAATATAAAAAAATACTTCAGTATTACCCAAGTAAATAGGTTAGTGAGATTCAACAGTGAGATCAAGATCTTGTATTAATAAGAACACCACTGTAAGTTAAGATAAAACTCCTGATGCTGTAGAACACAACACACCCATAAGCTGCTTTCACTTGTAAAAAAAAAAACCTCCTGCAAACACCTTGTTCGAAATTATCTCAGGCTTCTCTTCTAGCTTTTTCTATGGTGATATAAATACTTGAGCAAGAGTAAGCTTGTATTTCATAAACTAACGTGACTGAGAAATGTTTCTTCCAAATGGGCACAATAAGTAGAGAAAGAAATTCACAAAATATCTCGTTAGTCTAATAAAGCTTTGTCTCTCTTCCTGGCACAGTTAAAAAAAAAAAATAATAATAATGCAAATATTTTTTGTGCTATGTGTACAAAATAAGCCTTAGAACTATCAGAGTGCAGGAGGTAACTGGGGATTTCATTGTCAGGGACCAAGGCAATCAATCAGTAAAGGGAAATCTCTGTACCTCGGCTTAGCTGTATCTGAATTTTTGTGTCAAAGGTACACACAAGTTTTACAGTAGAGCTACATTTGACCTCACACCATCTCTCCTGTCTAGAACAAGCTCTGTGGTGGCATTAGACACATTAAACAAAAGAGATACCCATCGCATGAGTTACTCTTAGCTCAGATGACTCAAAAAGAAGAGTTACAGTAATGAATGCTAAACAACACAGGTAACAGAAAACATCTGAATTTTTTACAAACTCTTTCAAGCACCATTTTCTTATGCAGCTACAAATCAACATTCTTGCAAACTCCTGAAAATAAGATACATTAAAATTTAGCAGAAAAAAAAACTATTTCTTGTGAAAGAACTTTTAACACAATCTCTGTTTAAAAATACATGCTCTGACATAAACTGATGTTCTTAAAATAACTCAAACTGAAATGTTTCCCAAAAAAAGCCTTCCACTTCACATCTAATGCAATGTTCTGGAGAGAAAAAGTACCCACGATGCACATTAAGAACCTGCTGATGGCTGTTTAACTGCACCACAACTGTAGAATGCACCTTCTGGACAGCATGGAGATTTTGTCACGAAAAGGCTGAGATCTCTGAGCACTCAAGCTGCCAAGTGCTCTCAAATTAAATCAGTTTGAAGCGGTTTTCATTAAGATGGATTGAGTGTGGCATCGTGAGAAACACTCTATCAAATGTAGTGTTTTACTTAGTGATTAAGTATATACCAGTTGATGAAGCTACCCAAATCCTTCGTAATCCCACCACTCCAATAAACATTTAATGAGTATATAAGTTCAAAAAGCCTAGCAGAGGATTTAAACGTTCAATCTTGTTTTTATTTACTCTTGGAACTCAATTTCTCACTTCAAGTGAAGAATGTTGGTGCCTGAAGCTCATCTGTTGCCCTGGTAAAATTAAGTGCCCTCCATAGTATAAACTAGAAGACAAGACATTCGGGTTGCTGTTTCTCTTAAGCTTTTTTTCTGGTACTGATATAAATATTCCACTACAAAAGTCAATTGTAAAAATATAAAATAAGGTATGCCCCTTTCCTCACACAAGAACTCCACAAGGCAGTACTGAAAATACTTTTCGTAACAGGAAAAATTCCGTAAAGCTAAATGATGTTTATCCCTTCTCATATCGTTGCATTAAATCAGAATCAAAACAACGACATTTCACAGGGCTGAGGGGGAGAGGGGTTTAAGGCTTCTAAAAATTCAGGCAATATTTGCAAAAAAGCATTTCGAGAAAACACTACTTTCCTAACTGTATTACTTTATTCTGATGAGTATCTAGTCCAAGTACATAAAAATATATTAGAAATAAGAGTAAGACGTGAATTTCAGATGTGCCATGTAAGTAGTATATGAAGTACTTCGTACTTAAATTACTGCACTGCGTTAATATCAGATTTGTAGGTACAAAATACTTATGAAAGCTCTTAATGAGTTACACATTTAATGAGATATAAGTTAACACTTTGCCACTGAATTATTCTGTGTACATCTATGTTCTGAAATTCAGATACAGACATGAAAGTATTCACTAAATTTAGAGTGTGAGAAAATGGTGCCTACAACATGCCAAGTTAGCGTTAATTCAAGCTACACAAGGCATGCTTATCGTAACATCCCCTAACACAACATAGCTGCTCCTTCCAATATGAATAACCTCAGGAAGCCCAAACATTCTTCATTTTAAAATTAAATATCTATCAAGACGACAAAAAATAAATTGAAACAGCATAACCTTCATGTTTGTGTTTTAGCTTTATCTATGATTGATTACGCGGGGCTTTGGGTTTCTCCTTAGCGAATTCAAGTCACCAAAACTTAAATAAACTGTTCCCATTCTAATTTTGTTGAAATACTGATTTTACAAGTGCGCACAGAATAACAGAAACCTGAGACGCCTGGTTGGATGGACAGAAAACCTAAATAACCAATCCTGAGCACTGGAATTCACTTGGCAGATAAAGGCTGTACAAAAGAAAAAAGAAAGAAAGGAGTGTATTTCAAAAACCTTTCACTTTAAATTTACAATTTCATTAGCTGTCCTTCAAAGGAATTACCAATGTGCTACGTTGAACTTGGCAAACAAAAGATTCCCAGCCAGTTGTTACGTGAGGACACAAAAAGGAAAAGGCAGAGAATTAGAAAAGAGAGAGAAACCCCTACGTCCACAGTAACCCATCACCACGATCACTGAAGGACTCCAATAGAAATACAGCCTGAATAATTACAAAGCATGAGGTATTCAATGCAATTTCAATAACAATTGGAGTAAATATTTTGGTCAATCAACTATATAACTCTTCACAAACAATATAAATAAGACATTCCAAAATAGTTTACCTTCTTAAAATAAAGATAAAACATCTGCAATGATCTCCATTTTTCTCCTAAATTAAATCAAGTAACTTTAGCGCACACTTACATCTCTAGCTTTCCCATAGAAGGCTTCTTGAAAAGCAGCCTCTAATGATCCAATAAAATAAACAGGATGGCAATCACCGTATCTATTTGAGACAGAATTTTCCATTAATAAAAATTATGACAATAATTTCAACATTCTGCCTCTTCATATATTCTGTAAATTTAACGCATTGGCTAAACCGTTAGAAGGATGTAGTACTACACTTCTAAACATTTCCCCTCTCTCCTTTGTAGGTCATTTGCCCACCAGCACTCAAAACATTCAAATAACTAAGTGCTGCCCTACAAATACAAGAATTTTCTGCTTATATACATAGACACCCAAAGTTCCGTACATTTTTTCAGTGATAACTTGATTCTTCATTATTATATTCTTAAAGGCCAATTCTGTAAGTACACATTCATTCATCTCATTTATATAAAACAACTTTTCATCACATAGGAGCCAAAACAGAAGGCATATAAACTTCACACTAGTTTGCAGAATATTATGTTGCAACTTCTAATTTTTTTTTTATTAAATATGGTAATTGTTTAACAATTCAAGATTTAGTGATATGAAGTTTTTTTAAGAAAGAAACTTTTTCTTAGTAAAAGCAATGATTTATACAGCCATTTCATTAATGATAAAACTACAGCAACTCTGTAGATACTCTTCATTACTAATCAGCTTTAGTCTTTTTGTTTTTGCATATTAAATTGGAATACATAATCAGATTCTTTATCATTCTTCTGCACATCTACATAATTAACTAATTATATTAATTGATGGCAAATTAAATAAGGCAAGAATCTGTCACTTTAACTTAGACCAAGAAATAGCCTATTTTGGAAGCAGTTCAAAGTTAAGCTTAAATTAAATTAGATATGTATGCTCAAATGTCTGTGATTATGTAAGAAAATATCTACATATGGTTTATTTTTATTTTCATTATTTAAAAAAATTTATTTCATGTGTAACAAGAATTAGGCTGTTATAAGGTTAGGTTTACCTTGAAGAAAACTCTGCTGTAAATTGTAATAAGGCATCTCCTTCATTTTCAGCATTTTCTGGCACTTAAAAAAAAAAAAAAAAAAAAAAAAGGGATTAAAAGGACTGAATGCAACCTTATGGAAACAGACTTTAATATGCATACTCACTTTGCTTCATGGATTTTTTATGTTGACAGCTTACTGAAGTGGTTACTGAGAGACCATATAAATTTCACGAAAGAGTACAAACCTTTGGAAAGACATGGAATTTCCAGACACTCTCATGAATATATGCAGCCTTTCCAAACAGTAAAATCCTCAGGTCCACTGTAATGCGATTTATCACTTGTTCAGAGTTAACATTCTGGACTTACTTTAATACATTAAAATGAAAGGACTGACCTGAAAGCCTTGACTCATGGCATTTCTAGCGACTTTCTTCTTTTTTAACAAAGAACTTTCTAAGCATAACGTTAAAAAGTTTCATGTGTTACTGTAGTGTCAAAAATTTGCTATCAAAATCATTCAAGGTAATAACAATAATGGAGGCCTAAAAAAATCGAGTATAATCAGAATAGTGTATAGGAAGTAGGTAACTGTTCCTGCTCAATCCTAGTCATAAACTGAGGACAAATAATCTCTGAAAAACCTATTAAATGTATTCAGGCAAAAATACTTATCCCCATAAGATGCCAAAACTAAAATTTGCAGAATGTTCAAAAGAGTTCAATCTGAGTCTCTGCAGGTACTCTGCAGGTTATATATCACCATTTCTCAGAATTAAATCATCATCCTTCAGCTGGAAGCCAAAGCAACTAAGTTAAGAAGAAACTTCCTCCACGAGAAGATGTGTTCATTGCTGCCAATTATGTTTCCAGTATTTTCATTTAACACATCCAACAGACATGAGACTTGCACAATTCTAATAGCCCTACTGAAAAAACATTTTCTGTTTCTTACTGCGCAGACCCACGGCACGTCTCTGCATTCACTAGTGCTGTACAATTACCAGTTAATCAGCAATCAACTTTCAACTCTTACTCATTGGCGACTTCCTCAAGGCAGATGATGCTACCCCAAACATTTCTCCATCATCAACTCCAAACTCTGTAGCATCTTCAAAGTCATCTCCATCACTGTCACTAACCATATGAACATCAGTGCACTGCTGTTTAGAAACAAAAATCAAAATCCACCATCAATGCCTATTACAGACATCGTATTCAGTGAAATTCAACGTGAATACTGAAAAATACTTCCGTGTTTCTATGAAACATTTGATATACTGTATTTTATTTTGCTATTTTATACAACATTATCAGACTGCTGTTTATAAATAAGATTTAATTTTCACCAGAAGTATGGCTGACAGAGCATTATGTGAGAAAACGCTTCATTCTAAGTAAGGAGTTGGAGTGTGTATAAAATGTTGAGAAGAGTTGAGTCTACTTTATCTCAGGTTGGTTTTTTTTTTTTTTTCCCATCTAAAGGTACTACAGGTGGTTTAACAGAGCAAGTAAGAGTGAGAAAGAGACACTAAATCAACCACTAACTTCTCATATCCAGACACAATCTACTTCAGCTCTACTTTCTTCCTAGAGTGTACTTGTAAGTGAAGATGTTCTTACCTCCTCTGACTGTTCCCTTGTTTGTACAGGTGAAGATCTTCTTCCGACTGTAAGTCGATGGCAAGGAAAATTCACTCCTGATACTGCTAGAGTCATCTATAAAAAAAGCAACATTTATTAGAGCTACAGACTCAACAGAGAGTTGTTTTTCTTGTGTACGTGCTGGTTTTTTATTTGTTTGTTTGTTAAGGTTGCATAACAACATTGAAAGAAACAACTATTATTGTACAGAGATTGTGAACACACTGCAGTATTTCTGCTAGGTGTGGAGGTCTAAGATTTATTTTCACCTGCAGATGAAGCTGCTAAACAAACCTTCAGGATTTGCAGAGTTTTGTTGCTGTTCTTACATCAGCTATATAAAATCTTGAGGAACAGCCGTGTCGGCAGCAGGTGAAGGTGCTTACAGGGAAAAGGACAGTTAACAGTAACTACTTGCACACTTTATAATAAATTAGTTTTAAAATTATGTATGCATAAAGATTCAAAACAAACTAAATGAAACTGCAGATTCAAAACTGTCTTGAATTGTTCCTTTTTCCTGAGTCAGAACAGAACTTTGAACCGCTACTGGTAATTTTGTTTTAAACTGGACAAGAACAGTATCTATCAAACCTGAAACAATGGCAGGTACTGACACAATGAAATGAAAACAGGTCATCTTGGGAAAAAAATATCAATTTGATTAACTGGGAAAAAAAAGACCACAAAGCCAGGTTTCTCATATGAAGGACAGACACAAAACCAGTAATACTTGCGAAATTCTGTCAGCATAGACACAATAGATGTCCATTAATGCCAGCAGAAACAGCATTTTAGCCTGCTGTTGATAGGCACTGGACACAGCCTGCTGCCCTTTTCTGGAAAGCCCATCAGCCCTCTCGCTTGGTCTGATGACCAGAGAGAATTCTCAGGAGCACTTAAGCACCATCTTGATAACACGTGGGGTAAACTTTCAATTAATATGGCTAATTCATTTTGGCAACAAATCCTATTTTTTGTAGAATCTGAACCTCACAAAATATTTGATTCTGTACAATTCTCAGTGACTCGTAGAAAGACAGTTCTGGATTTGCCTTCAAAATATTGCTTCGAGCTAATGGGTCCTTCAGGAAAAAAAGCACCTAAAGGACAAAAAAAGATTTTCTAGATCCACTCAAAATTACTGCTATTTCAGAGGGGCAGAGGATGGGTGACTTACGCTCTGCATTTCAGAACTTCAGCACCCTCCTAATTAGCCTGTAAAAACCTTAAGGTAAATTACATTTCAATCACCCTTAACAAAAACCCAAGAACAAATCATAAGCCTTAAACTTCATTTACTGCCACGAGCACTGGAGATACCCCATTTATTTTTATACATAATTCAGAATGACTTTATCACTTGTCCGCTAGAACTCCCAAAGATTTAATTTGCGGCAGGCTGATTAAGCAGTCTGGTTACCAAATGAACGTTAACCTGTCTGAACTAGCCTACTGTCATACTCTCACAGCAAGGTTAAACTGAAGTTTAGCTGCATAAAAAGCCAAGCTATCATCTTAAAGGAAGTGAGCAGTAATATTCCAGAGCAAGTGAAATATTAAAGACGACATACAGGTCAAGTCCAATTACTCATGAAACTCCTGTGACAGGAGCATTAGAACAGTATTCTCTGCAATTAAACCCACCAGTTTAATTAGTATTTTTAAAAGTTTTCAATGATAAACAAAAGCTGACTGCTATGAAACTTGAAACTTTGCCCTATAGTTCCCACACCACATGAAATACTGGTAAGTCACACACACGTGCACTAACCACACACCGTTCCCTATCTCAGGGTGTCAAATACTCTGCCAGATGCCTGGAAAGGCTCCTGGTATCTTTTACATACACATTAAAGAAAGAATGGTAAGATCAAGCAAGCAGTTATTGTGCTGCTTCATCACTTGGCCCAATAGCAGGGTGTTGCAATTCTAATTTGCAACCCAATATTATAGTGTCAAAGCGTCGCTCAAAAACGAGCTAACAGCAGAAGGGGTCCAACATCAGAGCACATTTCATCCTACTCCCCAGACAGTTGCTGGAATGTTGTTGTTATTTTTTTGTGTGAGAAATCACCCTCTCCTTCTGACTTTTTTGAGAAGCTTTTGCAAGGCAAGGGCTAGGACAAACAAAAGCTCCGTCTTTCATTTCAGAATTCATCTGCCAGCAGGAACATTTCTCCAGAACTGTTATCTTTATTCCAAGATAAAGGAGACACTTCTTTCTCAAAAGAGACTCCTGCACCAAAAAGTTTAATCTTTATTTTGGAAATTATAAAAACATCAATATTAAGCAAAAGATTACTTTTCAGGCAGCTAAGTCCTGTGCCATGGATAGCAAACCTCAAATATGTTGAACGTCCGCCAACTGGGAGCCCCAGCTGGGGTGTCTCAGGGGCTACAAATGTTCACATGTCAGGCTGCTCTTGGACTGCCTTCTCATTCTTCACACAGCATCTGCTTACTCCCAAACAGGGTTACAGCACGCTAGACACACTAACTGCTGTGTCACAGCAGTTCCCACATGAATGGCCACAACCTTCTAACAATCCCCTAACTAAAAATGCTGCTCTGTGGCCCCAGTGCCTCATTACCCACATTCCCAACCCAGGAACTCATTTGTACAAAAAGTCAAAAATTATTTTTCCACGTGAAAACTACCTTCATGCAGGTATGGCAGCTTGACTTGGAGGGCTTTCATGTGCACATGAACAGACAGTGGAAAATAGAGGACTTAGAAAAGAATTATGAAATAAACAAAACATTAAAGGAAAAATAAATACTGTTATTCAGTTTCTCTAGACACTACTCACACACACAATGCTGGCACAAAGATTAATTGCCAGCATTAATAACTGGGGAATAAAGTCAAGAAACGTATTTTCTGACCTGAACACAAAGAATTCTTTGCCAAGAATCTTCCAGATCAATCTAGAAACGCTTGCCAAGTGCAGAGAAAGACCAGGTACTTTAAACTGTGGGTTATACTTCCTTGGTAAAAAGTATTTTCCTCCCTTTCCACTTTCCAGAGTGCTGCCTTTACATGCTCAGAAAAGAATTGCAAGTTTGTAATCTTAGATGCTTGCAATCTTCTAAAAAGAGCTTGCTGGCACAACTTAATTCCCACCCTTGCAGACTTCAGAACTGACAAAAGAAGGCACAAGCTGAGATCCTTGTTCCAGAGCAGGGTTATTCCACCAAGGCATCTGTGGTCCGAGGAAGATAAGCAGTAGCACAAATGTGAAGCCGTGACACCAGCAGAGCACTACAGCTGCAGGCACCTGCTTCTCGTTGGCAAACTTTGGTGGCTTACCATGCTCTTGCATACTGAATCTGCTAAGCTTGCAAGTAAGCTGATGATTTTTAGCTAGTAATGGTCAGAGAACTGCTCATACAAATACTGTAAGGACTGTTATCACATGAGGAAAGTAGTTGGACTTGGTAAATTTGCTCTTCCTCAAATCTAGCCACACACTGATGGAGAAAAACAGCATTCAGAAGAACTTGTAACTGCAACCACATCTAATGAAGAAAGGAAGGTCTGAAAACATCGCTGGACATCCAAAGTGGCCAGCTCAAATGAACAGGAACTTATTCCTCACCTTTATCTCTCATAGAACTTTAGAAAATAAATTATGGCAGGAAAACAGGCAAGCTCCTCAAGCACATCAGTCATAACTGTTAGGCCTGTGATTATCTTCTCAGCGCTTATCACTGCAAAACATGCCATCTCCAGAGGGACAACATGGGAAAAGACCTGCCACATCTATCCAAGACAGTCAGGGACCTCCAGCAGAACAGCTCCAGGTAACTCTAAAGCAACCACACAAATCCCCCATCACTGTCACCAGCAGCTGCTCCAGACTGCATGGGTAATGCGTAGGTAAGACAAGAAGAAAAACATTCCACCTTGCAGACAATGAGTTCTACAGATACATAATGGACGTGCTTTGGAACGAATTGAGAGGTGGGGGAGTTGTCAGGATGGCGGTGACTGAGGGATCCCTTGCTCCACAGGGATATAATATAGCTCTGGGTACCCACTGGAAACAAGCAAGAGTAAGCAATAACGTTTAAGGGAAGTACGAATATTGATTTACTTTCTGCTCTTTGTTAGGTACTTGATTGGTACATCAGCTTTCTGAGTTTTTGGAGTGTGTGTTTTTTGCTGGATTTCCAATAAAAGCTTTAAAGATCATAAAAAAGAAATATTATTTCTGTATTATTTGACTACCAACTGCTATGAATCAGTCAAATTATTCAATTAGCTATAGTTCAAATGCAGAATTATTTCTAGCTGCATACAATCTGCTTCAACAGCTAACTAATAGGGGAATTTTAAAAGTATGGTTTCCTCCTGGGGTGAAGGAAAATAATCCCTGTTTTTGGCCTTTAATACTCAGAGATAAGGAAGGCAAACAAAATGCTGGTGTGCAAAAAAAGCGTGTTTTCCAATACTTGACTCTCCTTCATAAATTTCCCTTTAAAAAAAAAACAAAAAACAAAAAACAAAAACTAATTCCCAGTCCTACTTAAGGTCAGCTTGTAGTATATTAGGGAAAAGGAATTAAAGTCTTAAAAACCTGCCATTCAGTTCCAGCATCCTGAAGAACAGCACAGCACAACTGCAGTTCTGACTTTCCAGCTACCCTTGCTAGCACAGTTGGCTGAAAGAAGGCACGGAAAGAAACGTTTCCAAAGATGTAACCCCATGCGTAATTGCCAAGAAGGCACATGGCTTTTAACACATTCTTTCAGACTATGAAATGAACAGGTAGAATTAAAACTCACATATATTAGAAGAGGATGGAGGCAGATGTGGTGTTTTTTTTTTTTTGCATAAAAAGTACATAATTTACTGTTTTGGTTTTTATAATCTGAAGGCATTAAGGAAAACTCCGATTACCTAATCCCAAATCTTTTGCTATCTCCAATTTCTTTTGCTATACCTGTCATAAAGAGCCCAAGACAATGAAGCATTCCATCCAGGTGGAACCTTTCCCTCATGCCCTTCTGTAATGCAGTACTTTCAAACATCTACATCCAAACAACTCCAGAATTTCACTGCATGCTCTCAATACTGATCCTTTTGAAAACTGGAAATGCCTATTTTCCCCTTGCTGTGCAAGAGGAAAATCAGCTCCACATAATATCTGTTTGTGGTGCAACTAGATCTGTCAGCACCTGTTGTAACATGGAGTGGTAGCTGTATAAACAACCTACCCAAGCCAGTAACTGCAGTGGCACTCTGTTATCTCAGCAACCGTCTGAGGATCTTCGATGCCTTCACTTCTATCATTGTACAACCAGTGCACAGCTTAGTAAGTAAAAAGTTATCTCCAGAAAAATAAGCCACAGATGCTATTACTCATCCACTGAACTAAAATTTTGATAGAAGTCATACAAATATCTTGAAATCCAAAAGCAGTTCTTTTGCTTTGGAAACACTAACATTATGTAGGCAACATATGAGGAATTCTATCACAGTTACAAATCTCTAACTACTCTTGGTTATTCATTATTATTACAGTATGTACCAACTCTGCAATCTAACAGCCATTTGTGGTCACTAGTAACTGCTTTGGCCATAACTAGCTTGTCAATATTAGCTAGTCATGCTTTTGTGTTAGGAACAAATATATTAACAACTATGGAAATGATATCCTAAAGGAATATTTATAAATCAAAAGGTCACCATCTGATAAGAGCTATTGTTAGAAGCTGCTTATCAGGCTTTAGTACAAATGTGGATATTTATAATATACATACATCACATAAGAAATTCTTAATCGGAAGTGAAAGAACGCACTGTTGCCTAGACTAAAACCTAATACTGATTCAAATATTTCATGTGACAGCATTTTCCCTGTGCTCATCATATGAGGTGCTTAAGTTTTTTCAGCTACTGGTTTACTCAGTGATATATAGCTAATGTATAAAGAAACAAACACGAACAAGTACATTTCATAACATGCCATGCTCAATTATTCAAAATAACCTGACACAGAGATGCCCACAGCAAGACAGTCAATGACTGGCAGGAATCTCTACTGTGAACATTTCACTTCCATATAATGTGATTCTTCTTCTCGTCAGACTAATAACTATAATGCCTTTTCCCCCTCATTGGGTAACAGTAGGGGTAGGGACTGAGGGAGAAACTTTGTTAAGGATTCCAGTTTTCATATAATACTTACTATTCTGTTATCTGGCAAGATATATACATATATTTTTTAACAGCATAAGGTAATTCCCCAAGTATGGTAAATGTCAGTGGTGGTACATTTTCTTCCACATTTTCTTGAAGCTAGGGAAAAAGCCTGGTCATTTTTCAAAACAACTGTATGAACAAGAAGTTTAAGAAGGAACACTAATTACCTTGCAAGTTTTCCTATTACACTTTACACAGGTACGATACCACTATCTGAGTTTGGATACTAAGCACGCTAAGTATCAAAGTGTACAAAGAGTAGTTAGTTAATAAAAACGACAAAACAATTCATCAGCTTTCAATTTTCTCGGCTGCTGTAAAGACACTTTTCTTGTCCTTCCAGCTAGGATAGGAAAAACTGTAGTAAGTGAGAAATTCTCTTACTTCTTGGTCTAGATAGACATTTCATGTTGGGTATCTGCAAGGCATATTCATCACTGACAATCCCTTCTCCATGGGCAGATCTCAGAAGATTTCAAATTCATTTCTCACAGCCAAACAAGATGTCACCTCTCTCTCCTTACCAGATAAATTACGTTCCCTGTTCAAAAAGATTACCATGCTCACTGCACGGAAAAGAAAATCAGGAGAAGACATCTTTTCAGCAGGGCTAGATCAAGGCAGAGATTTATGTTATGTCTCAGACCTCAGCTCTATAAGTCTGAATCTGGAGGTGATCTAGGAAATTGCAGACCTAGTTTAACTCCACAGAAAGACACTGGAACAAATAATAAAATTTGTTAGGAAAATAAGCTATTCTGCTCGTTGCTCACCACTGGAGCAACTTTGGGCTGCTCCACAAAAGAGACTGCTGCTCCAAGAACATTAGCATTTGTCACTTTTCTTTTGTAATCATTTTTGAGATTAAAGAAAGTGAGAATTTGAAGTACAGGTAATACCTTTAGCAAGGAATCCCTGCCAGTGAAAGGGAGGTAGTATTTAATGTGGCATACTGGAAAATCAACATGAAAAAGGGAGGGAGGACAGACAGAGCAAGTGAATGATGGCAGAAGTTGTGCTTCCACACTTGAAATGTATGAACTGAAGTTTTACATTACACTAACAGTTGAAGAAAATAATGGTTTCTAAGCACAGCCAGCACAACCCCTGAATACAAATAGTGAAGGCAGGGAAAAGCAGTGTGGCAACTCCTTGGCAGTTTCTTGGCTTTCTCCAGAGAGTATTGCAAGGCTCCATGGTCATTCCCAGTTAGAGATTCAAACACAAAGTGAAACCAAACTACCGTGGAAGGAGGTGGGGTATTCACAACTCATGCTATTTCTAAAACTACTCAGAATCCCATTGTTTCAAAATAAATGATGCCATGATATGACAGATCCTTCACATTAGGTTGTTATTGCTATGGATCTAGATCTCTAAGCATTATTAAACAAGCATTATAAGAAACACATGGGCAGCCTGAGCTCAAACAATCACTGAATTCCTTGGGAATAAACAGGTGTTCAACGCTTCCAAACCCACTACTTACCACTGTTCAATCATGCATCAAATAAGCTATCTCGTTTTCAATGCACAATCTCATAAAGTCAAATGGATATATGATCTAAGAATTCATACATGCCCATGCTTAAAAATGATGTTTAAAACTTCAAGTGATTAAAGAATTCTTGTGAATTAAAGAGAAGTTCTTTTCTCAAAGCTAGTAAGTATTCTTTCATTAGGAGCAGACTGTAAAAGTACTTCTGTACATACTGAAATACACAGTATACATGAAACAAATGTTTTCACACCAGTGAGCAAGTATTCTTCTTTAAAATGAAGTTACATCAAATCTTTTAAAAGTTTATCAAATTGCTGTGGGTTTTTTGTTGTTATTATTGTGCTTTGTTTTAATTTACAGAAATAAGGGCCATTTGTACTCGGAGATTAATTATGAGGCTCAGATATTTACTGCACAGAACTGAAGAGAGCCCTTCAGTCTATAGTAGGCAACTAGAGTTTGCTTTCCAGTTTAGTAGATACCAACAACAGCTTTCCAGCAGGTAAGCTCTTATCCCTACACGAACAAGTGGATGAAATTCTAGGTTAGCCACTTCATCTTTTGACATCAGATAGCACAAGCTAGGAAAAAAAGTCAAGTTTGCTCTAGGTTTGCTTATTAAACTATTGTACAAATACTAAAATGAACAGAAATGTTTAAAAATTTGACAGCTTCCTCTGCAAAATAACTTCATTTTCATTACGTATCTTCAATTAAAAAAAAAATCTTGACAGGTATTCAACGTTTCATTTTAAACACTAACTGGATGAAAAAAAATCTCAAGGGTGGAGTGTGTTCAGGTTATAAATCAGCAATGCTTATTTTAACTCCTCACAAAGTGTTGTTGAGATAATTACTGCTGACAGCTTTATTCAAGGTTCATTTCACTTTTTCTACTATTTTTCCCCTGTTAGAAGTTCAGCGGGGCCCATGGGAAGATCCACCCCTCACACCTGTTAGGTTTCTTCATGTTACGGAGGCCAGTTTGGACATGTCACTTCCAATTAGCATTGTACCAGCGCGCTGTGACAATTACTTATTGCAGGTTTAACTTTTTTTAAAAACGTTTCTAAATCCAGCCACAAGAACAGTGACAGAGTACGTAATTTAAACCTGTCCATACAGGTTGTAGGTAACTCATTCCAAGGATTTCAGTGATGCTTCCATGGTAGATACTTCAACTATAATGAAGACTAAAATCACAAAGGAATGCTACAGAGCTGAAATCCAACTCTAGGGTTACCCAAAAGGTTAAAAAGAACCCAAAAGTTAAAAATGAACAGAACTGGAAAGTGTCCCAAATAGTAATAAATTCAAAACATTTGACAAATTCTTTAGATTAGGACTAAGAGATTACTAAACTTAATTTTCCAAAAACATTGTGATGCTTATTCCAAAGGGCTTCATACTAAAAGCAAGTAACTTCTTCCTTCTATCAAAGCACAAATGCTCAGCACTGGGAGATCTTTACGACTCGTGCTGAAGGCAGCAGAACCATGAAGATGCTGTGGGATCAACTCATGGACACTCAGCACAGCAGGTGGGAGCAAGAAGAGACACTGCAGGAGAATTCATAGCACAAAAAGGAGAGGTTATCTATCAAGAAAGATACCAGATGAGGGATGCTGAATTCAGAGCAACAATTACAATAAAACAAACTTCATGAAACACTATTGGGGTTTTCCATACAATCATGAGAAAAAATTGCACATCCTTCTCTGTGAACACCCAGCTCTGGTACGCTGGTTGAACACACATGCCAATTTTTGCTCCGTTTAATCATCAGTCGTATTACTGGGGTGTTTATCACTCTCCTTTGCTAGTCAAATGAAAGAGAAAATGATCCCTGGTTTTGATTGTTTCTCGTTTCATTAAGCCTAGTTAGGCAAGTTAGCAATTAAAGCAGAAGGACAGATACTGTAGTACTTCATGTGGGTTCAAACCACAAAGATATTTAAAGGAAATGAAAGGGAAATAATATTAGAATCTGTTGTAGAAGTAAATAGGAAAGAGATATATTTGGGAGACTGAAATAAATACCCATGATCACTTTCAGAGCTCATTCTTGTTCTCAGAAAAAAAAAAAACTGTAAATATTAAAAAGGTTGAAAAATCCGCCAAGCCATTTGCAGCTATTTGAAACACAGGGTAACAGAATTAAATAAACGCTGAAAGACCTGGAACACAGTTAAGTATGGACCATGAGGCTAATTGTGGATCTTGAGTTAATTACTTTCCACTGATACGTTTTCTCAATGGTCTTTTACACCAGTTTTTTCTTCCCTCGCTCTGAACCCCAAGGCAATTCAGCATGCTAGCCTCCAAACTCTGGGTGATTCATTGTGTACTTCTGCCTTAGGATTTTTAGTTCATGCAGAGAATGCCAGGCTTTCACATCAAGTTGATGTTAATGTGCACTGACAAAGCAACAGTAAAGGAGCTTCATGTTTGTCACAACGTGCACTCTTTAATTTAGTAATTGCTTTATACTGATATGCAAATAATGACACATTTCCCAAATTTCCAGTTTCTTGGCAATGCTTTCACTAATTACTCAGCGGTTTAAACTTATGCATATAAATTAGTTAAGTGAGTTTATTAATAAGTACACCTGTGAAAATTGATCTATAAAATATATATGCCCAGGAATAAGTCATAACTTATTGTACACTTTCAAATGTCTAAGAAACAAAAAATTCAATACTCTTACATCAAAACAAGATCTACTAGTGTGTTCTTCATAGGTAAATTGAGATTCCCAAATCTTTCTAAAACTAGAGATTGCCTTTGTTGAAAGAAATACTGTAAGTCAAAGCATTTGCTCATGTCACGTTACCAAATGAGAAGAGGATCAAGGTAAACAAATAATTAAATATAGGAAAAAGGGATGATAATCCCTCTAGTACCTGAAAATGTGGAAAAGTGTCAGCATACGCTCATCCATGAGCTTACTGACTGCAAAGCCTTGTCTTTAGAATCAATGCATACTCTTACTTTTGAAACCTTCATGGTGGCCCTGCAAAATTTAGTCGCACTAACTTGACATAGACGTAGACTCACAGCAAGTGCAAAAGCACTGAACAGAGCTAACTTGTCCTATAATCACAAATTGGATTGAGTTAGAAGGGACCTTAAAGCAGGGACACCTCACACTAGATCAGGTTGCCCAAAACCCCATCCAACCTGGCCTTGGGCACTTCGCGGGATGGGGCATCCACTCTTTCTCTGGGCAGACTCTTACAGCGCCTCACCACCCCCCGAGTAAATAATTTCTCCTTAGTATATATTCTAAATCTACCCTCTTTCAGTTTAAAGCTATTATCCTCTACCTTATTACTATGGCCTCTAATAATAAGTCCCATCTTTCTTGCAGTCACCTGTAGGTACCAGAAGGCTGCAAAGGGGTCTCCCCAAAGCTAGACCAAACAGCCCCAATTCACTCTTTCTGTATTTCTTTTCACAGTGTAGGAGCTAACAATCAAGGCACTAATATCCTCCTGTTTCACTTGTTGGCTTCTGTATTGAAACAAATTGTTTGTTAGGTTTCTGATATTTTCTTTAAGTAAAAAGGCAATTGCTGTAGAAAAGCGTGTAATGATATTGTTTATTCTAACTCTGACCACAAATTGCCTATTCTGCTATCCAGAAGAAACACAAAATTGCTAAACAGATTTTTCATATAAAGAAAAACTTTTGTAATGTAATAGTAAGCAACAGTATAACCCAACAATCAAGTTGATTCATCTAGATCACATATTATATTGCCTACAGATATTCATGGATACGTCTTGGGAACTGCTTTGCATTCACAAAGAGTATCAGCCAAACACTTGGCACGTTTCTGGTCTATGGTGGGATGCCATTTACTTCACAGCATTGTACAATGCTTTGGATGGCAAATAGAAGAGTGCCTGGATATGTTACAGCACTATATAATTCCTTGGCACAGTTCAAGCAGTCGTGCTAGCAACACTGCTTCCAACAAATGGTTCAAACACTCACAAGGTTTTTATGCTACCTCTTCTTCCTGGATATCACTGCTCGAGGTACAGGATTTTTGCAGTGTTAGCCATGCTGTTACAGACTTCTAAAAATGAGCTTCTGAAAAGCATGTTTCTTTCTTATTTAGTTTCCTTTGCAGGGAATACATGAAAAGGAATTTAACTCTTTAGATCAATAGTATTAAAAACACCAAGTATACATCCTTCTCAAGTAAAGAAAAAAGTCAAAACCAGAAATACTAGCAAATAAGTATTCTTAATTTTAAATCATATTTTAATATTCATAAACTATTTTTGCATTGATGCATCTGTAATTAAGCTAAATGCATTAATTTAATGCATTCGTTCACTGTGAGCATGTATCAAATTTGCTTGGTTGATGTATAATAGTTTCAAAAGTGATAAGCAAAAGATTAAGAACTAACAACTAGCTAAAAAGGGAGCATTTATAAAGAATCTTTCTATTCAGAGACTTCTTAGAACTTGACAAATATGCATTGTTGCCAACTTCAGATTGGGTTTTTGTAGTCATCTGGTAAAATTAAAGTGGACAGTTTCTACTGAAATCCAGCTGAGACCAGGCATCTACTTTTCTTTGACTTTTATGAAAGTTCAGCATTAAATCTCAGACCTCCTCTCAGAAAT